>CAUYQU010056769.1:0-79883 GCA_963574635.1 Cheracebus regulus
CTGGGGCGACAGAATGAGACTCCATCAGAAAGGAAAGAAAGAGAAAGAAAGAAAGAAAGAAAGAAAGAAAGAAAGAAAGAAAGAAAGAAAGAAAGAAGGAAGGAAGGAAGGAAGGAAGGAAGGAAGGAAGGAAGGAAGGAAAGAAAGAAAAGAAAGAAAGAAAGAAAGAAAGAAAGAAACTATTAGTATACTCAGTTGAGCAACCTATGCTGCTGCTCTCCCTATAGAGTTGCCATTGTTTTGTTTCTCTATTTTTTTTTTCCTGAGTTGGAGTCTCGCTGTGTCAGTGGTGCAATCTCGGCTCACTGCAACCTCCACCTCCTGGGTTCAAGCGATTCTCCTGCCTCAGCCTCCTGAGTAGCTGGGACTACAGGCCCGTGCCACCATGCCCAGTTAATTTTTTGTATTTTTAGTAAAGACAGGATTTCGCAGTGTTACTTGGGTGGTCTTGATCTCCCGACCTCATGATCTGCCTGCCTCCGCCTCCCAGAGTGCTGGGATTACAGGTGTGAGCCACCGCGCCCTGCCTATTTCTCTACTTCTGTAATGAACTTGCTTTCATTCTCTTCTATGGACTTGCCCCGAATTCTTTCTTGTCTGAGGTCCAGCCCTTTCCTGGGGTTTGGATGGGGCCCCCTTTCTGGTAACACGGCCACACTGGCCTTCTTTTGGTTCCCAGCACCGTTCCCCACGCAGGGCCTTTGCACTTGCAGTTCCCCTGCCTGATACGCTCCATGCTCAGAACTTCACTTGGAAAGCTCCTTCCGGTTAGTTAGGCTTTTGCTCCAATATCACCTTTCCTGGGCATCCCATTCAAACTAGAGTCCCAGCCTATCCCCACCTGTTACTGTGTATCATAGCCTATCACCCTGTTTCAGTTTCTTCTTAGAACTTATCACTATGTGAAATGATCTTGCTGATTCATTTTGTTTGCTTGTTTATTTTCTGTCCCCGCTTTAGCATGAAAGATCCATGCCAGCAAAGACCTTGTCTGTCTTATTCACTCCGTGTCCAGTGGACCTATGCAAAGACCACAGTGTAAATGCTGTCCCTGGAGTTGTGAAACACAGCAGCCCTATCTTTTAGCACCTAGGTAAGCCAGGTACATGGAAAATGCTCAGTAAATGGATAAATGGATGGACGTGTGGGTGGATGAGTAGAGGGGTGTGTGGGTGGATGGTGGGTAGACGGATGGATGGATGGATGGATGGATGGATGGATGGTGTGTTTAAGTATAATCCTGTCTGAGAGCAGAAAGACTCAGGGCTGCAGGCTTGTTGGGGAGGAGATGTATTAGAACTGGAACTAGAACCCCATATGTTGTCTTCCCTCTACCAGTTCCCTCCTCAGTTAGGTTGAAAGAAAGATTCTAGCTTTAAAATCTCTAATATTTTCAACTATTAATTCCTGTAATCCCATGTGATTACTCATACAATGATGTCTTTTTTTTTTTTCAAGTTTCAGTTATTTATTAATCAGTGTAATCATCAATAGATTACATAAACATGATTTCACGCATTTAGAAAAGAAACATTTCCTGGTTCAGTGGGGAATTGTGTGGATGGCTTCTGGAAGACCTTCATTTTAAAGCAGCTTTACATTTCATTTAGTAATCTGGACGTTCTTTCTTCAGTTTGCTGTAATCCACATTCACTGAGTAGAACTTGTATTGATCAGTGGGACCCAGTTTGTTCCAGGGCTCTGGGTTATTCTTTTTGTCCCAACAAACATCTGGATTGAACAATGCCAGACGCAAGTGATACAGGGCTGCTCTACCACCTCCAGCTCCAATAAACACAAAGAGGGGGATCAAGCTCGGATGCTTCTTGGCCTGACCTAGGATGTGGCGGAGCATGTTTGCGGCAGAGACCTCCGATTGGAAAGAAGAAAATCAGCACAGCCACCAGGCCCCGGGCTAAGTAGTATCTGCACTCGCCTTTTTTTTTTTTTTTGAGACCGAGTCTTGTTCACTCTGTTGCACAGGCCGGAATGCAGTGGCACGATCTTGGCTCACTGCAACCTCTGGCCCCCAGGTTCAAATGATTCCCTTGCCTCAGCCTGCCAAGTAACTGGGATTACAGGCGCACACCACCACGCCTGACTAACTTGTTATTGTTATTATTATTATTTTGAGGAGAAACAGTGTTTTGCCATGTTGGCCAGGCTGGTCTCGAACTCCTGACCACAAGTGATCCGCCCACCTCGGCCTCCCAAAGTGCTGGGATTAAAGGTGTGAACCACCATGCCTGGCCTCCAATGGTGCATTCTGACCTTAACACCTTATCCCAGCCTGGCCCAGACAGGCCACTTGCTACTCATGACCCTGCCTTAAAAGGTGTTGAAGAAGTAGCATTCAAGAACTAAAATAATAACTATTATTGTAATAGCCAACACCTGTACAGCACTCCATAGGTTGCAAGGTGTTATTTGCATAGATTATCTCAACCATGCATCACAATGAATCTGGTGCTCAGTAAATGGATAAACAGATGGACGAGTGGGTGGACGAATAGAGGGGTGGGTGGGTGGATGGTGTGTAGATGGATGGATGGATGGATGGTGTCCTTAAGAATAATCCTGTTCATGATTATTATGTCACAGAGGCTTAACAGGACCTTACAGATGACCCAGTGCAGGGAGGCCTGGCTCTTGCATGTTCATGTATGAGCAAACACCTCTCCTGGGCATGCATGGCAGACATCATTAATCCACCACGACACTCTCCTGTTTAGCCCAGAGTTCTCAGTATTGTAACCCAGGCAGTAGCTACCCACCAACCAGACTGCCACACAGGACAGTAAGCATTTTTCCCCTGGGCTAGTCCATGTCCCTCATTTTGTATGTGTGGAAACTGGGGCCTGGAGATGCTACCCAGTGAATTAGTGACAAAGCCAGGGCTTTCTCTTTCAGAACCCTGGACTCTTGGTCCATGTCAGAGGTCTTTCAACTGACCCCTGAATGTGGTTGGAGATGATTGGGATTCTGATGTAACTGGGCATCGGAGCTTTTAAAGCTCCCAGGAGACCCTAATGTGCAGCTACGGTTGAAAACTACTGAGGTGTTCTCCCTCTATGAACAATGTCAACCATATTTCCCTGGTGTTAAGAATCATTCAGGGCCGCTCATTAAATGCGATGCACATTTGTAAATGTATAGACCTAAATACAATGAACACTTGTAAATGTGCAGACCTCTCCCCCTGAAAAATCGGAGTCAGAAGGTCTAGACTGGAGCCCACGAAGCTGCAAATGTCATAAGTATCCCAGGTGATTCTGATTATCAGGGAAGTTGGGTAACTCAGTTCTGAACAGGCCCAGCTGGGACTCTCTCTACAAAACCCAAGAATAAGGGCAATCAGCTACTACTGAGTCCTGGAAGGCAAGGATGATCTGGGTTTTACCTTTTTAAATAGCTACGAAGACTCGTGTTCATTTACCAAGCAGTTGCCTTTTCTTTTTTCAGTCTAGATTATTACGTAATCCATCTCGAGAATTTATAAGAATAATATCACCTTCGTGCCTGGCTTATGTAGAAAAAGGGACAGCAAGGAGACAGATAAAGTGGAGCACAGAGAGAAGGATGGAATGAAAATTATTTGTCTATTTTAGACAAGCAATTTTCTCTAATGTTCTGTTCTCTTGTTTGGTTGTCCTAGTGAGAGCTCAAGGACTTTTTAAGGTGGAACGAATCTGGGGGTTGTTCTTAGAGGAGGCAATTAGCCTTGGGTACCTGAAATTACGGGTAGGAAAAGCTGGGAACAGAGCCCAGGAGGAACTAAGTGTCCACTGACAACACCTGGGCCAGGAGACCCCCATTGCACACACCACCTGGCCCTGGAAAGGAAAGGACAGAGATAAAATTCTGAGATTTCATCATGTGTCAGACCTGGAGTTGGGTTCTTCTCATCTGCATGAAAATCCTGCAAAGTACTGATAGTATCTCCATTTGACAGATGAGCAAACTGAGGCTCAGAGTAACTATACTGTCTTCAGCTTCATCTAGGGACTTCCCACTCTAGAAGGAAAAAAACCCAGCATTTAATCCAAAACTCTCAAAACTACCAAGAAGAGCCAGGTGCACCGGAACATTGGGGTGAGAATATGCTTGGCATTTTAAAAACGGAAACTAGAGTCATTTTTTTCATGCATGCATATTAATGGACAGAAGCAGCCTGGGGAATTGTAAATAGATTTACCACTTAAATTTATTTGTCCTTGAGCTAATGCTAAAGTAGATGACAAATCCAAAGCATGAAAGAAATAGGTCTGGATTTAAGAGGGGGCCAGTAATATGCACCGAGAGCCTTAAAAATGTGCACAACCTCTGGCCAAACAATTTCACCTCTAGGAATTTCTCCTCCCGAAATAGCTGGGTAAGTGGGCAAAGAAGTCTTCACAAGGCAACATTGTTTATGGCTTTGAAAAACTGGAAACGACATAGTTGTCCAACAATTGACTTAATAAAATATAGCATATTCACACTGGCAAACACCACAGAACCATGAAAAATGATGTTGTAGACTTAGTTAGGTCTGCTGACACAAAAAGCAGTTCATCACACATTTGCTGGGTGAGAAAAGCCTGTGCTGGAGAAGCATATGTGACATGATTGTGGCTGGCTGTGTTAAAAACAAATAAACAATATTCCAGTAGTGATCAATGATCTTCTATCAAATTATTAGAAATAGATCAGACATACAGCAAGACTTCAGCAGTAGCTTGTCGGATTATTATTTCTATATCGATATAGGCAGGATGAGAGATCACTTCTGTTTGTTCCTTTTTTTTTTTTTTCCTTTAGGGAACATGTGTCACTTGCATAATTGAAGGAAAGCTTACAAAGTCTTTCAAAGGAAAATGTTCCCAAGATCCTGCAAAACTGTTGTCAGTGGTTTCTCTGGAAAGAAACTGCTGCACTGGCCACAGGAAGGGGGCTTGCTTACACCACCGGTGAAGGCGAGGCCCAGGACAAACAAACCTGGAGGATGAGAAGGGGCTGGGGACATCAACAGCAGGGGTCCAGAAAATGATCAGGGAGGCGTGGGGGCTCATACACAACCATTACCCACCTCCCTCCCACACCCAGGTTACAAGCCACATGTGCATGGTAGGTCCTGCCTGGGACACTGGTCTCTGGCTGGCTCATGGCAGGAGGAGTTTCAGCACTTGCCACAACCCATCCCTAGCATGACAGTAAGTCCTCAGTTAATGTCCTCAATAGGTTCTTGGAAACTGTAACTTTGAGCAAAATGATGTATAATGAAATGCAATTATTAAGGAAACGACATGGAACGAAACGACATTACTGAGAACCTGCTGTATGTCATTTTGCTTAAAGTCGCAGTTTCCAAGAGCCCGTCAAGAGGACATTAAGTGAGGACCTACTGCATGTGGATCTATGGGCTGAGGCCTCTCAGCAAGAAATTGAAAACCTTGAACCACATCCACAGCTGGGGACATTCCTACTGAGAATGCCTGGCCACCTTGGGGGAGGGGTGGAGAATGGGGGTCCCCGGGAAGAAGTGATGAGGTAAGGGACATCCAGCATAGGGAGTCCCCTTCAGAAACTGGCCTGGGTGCTGTTGGTGAGGGTGGTCTGTTGTCTGTGGTTGCTGTTCTTTAAGGCGAAGAACAAAATCCAAAATCACGGGGCAGCTGGCCCTCGCCTGGCAGTGAGTCTGCACTCAGGGGACAGAGTGTGTGTGTGTGTGTGTGGTGGGGGGGGGGGGTGCATATGCACTCGCATTTATGTGTAACACTCAGGACCCAGAAAAAGCCCAAGCTACTGCGACCACTGCCCCTTAAAGATTGTAAACACTTGTTGCTAGGGCGATCAGGCAGCAACCCACAGATGGGTGGCCCTTGCAGAAGCCCATGTGGAGAGTGAGGCCAACAGAGGTGGCTGTGTCTCAGAGTCACCAAGGAAGTGGCAGTGACCTGGCAGAAGGGGCAGAGGAGGCCAGGCAGGTGGTCTGGGATGAGCAGGAGTGGTGTCTGTCCTACCCTTGAGCCAGCCACTTTCTATTCTTGAGTCATCCAGTGTCCAATCACTGATGTCACAAATAACCGGAAACTTCGTAAGGTAACACAACCACAACTCTCTTATGGTTCCGGAGAAGAAGTCCTCAGCCAAGGTGCTGGCAGTGCTGTGTTCCTTGTGGACGCTCTAGGGGAGGATCTGTTTCCTTGCCTTTTCCAGTTTCTAGAAGCCACCTGCTGCCTTGGCTCCTGGCCCTTTCCTTGCATCTTGCTGACCCTCCTCTCCCTCTGTTTCTGCCACCATGTCACTGCCTCTGACTCTGACCTTCCTGCCTCCCTCTTATAAAGGCCCTGGGAGCAGAAGTAGGGGCCTAGGGTGGCAAGCTTTGGTCATTAATATTAACTGGTCGTTCAAACTCACAGCTTAGTGAAGGCGAAGAATGCTTAGGGTTCAATGCCAGTGGGGACACTGAGGCCTGAGGGGAGTTAGGGCTCTGTCCAAGGCTGTAGGGCTAGTTTTCCGGCTTTCCTCTGTGCTGCCTGTCTGTTACATTCAACTGACATTAGGAAAAGAGGAATATTGGCCGGGCGCAGTGGCTCACATCTGTAACCCCAGCACTTTAGGAGGCTGAGGCGGGCGGATCACGAGGTCAGGAGATCAAGACTATCCTGGCCAACATGGTGAAACCCCGTCTCTACTAAAAATACAATTAGCTGGGTGTGGTGGCACATGCCTGTAATCTCAGCAACTCGGGAGGCTGAGGCAGGAGAATCGCTTGAACCGGGGAGGTGGAGGTTGCAGTGACCTGAGATTGTGCCACTGCGCTCCAGCCTGGTGACAGATCAAGACTCTGTCTCAAAAAAAAAAGAAAAAAGAAAAAGAGGAATATTGTTGTCTGTGGTCACTGTTCTTTAAGGCAGAGAAAAAAATCTACCAGATGATTTCTCAGGGCCTGCTTTACCAGTGACGGCCCCAGAGCCCCCAAGTGTCATTAGTGCAGAAACTGCTGTGCCTCTGGGCTCTTTGGAAGGTTCTTGCCTTACTGGGGCCTCCAACCAGGGAAGGCTGGGGCGGGGGGAGGGAGGGTGGACTTTGGCCAAAGGCACCCAGTGCTGCCGCACAGAGCAGAGGCAGACGATCGGTCCTCTGAGGCTGCCTGGCGGCTGTTGGCTGTTGGTCACCCTTCGTGCCTGGCCTATTTTTTTTTTTTTTTTTTGAGATGAAGTCTTGCTGTGTCACCCAAGCTGGAGTGCGGTGGCGCAATCTTAACTCACTGCAACCTCTGTCTCCTGGGCTCAAGCGATCCTATCCTCCCGCCTCAGCCTCCCAAGTAGCTGGGATTAAAGCCTGTGCCCACATGCCCAGAAATTTTTGTATTTTTAGTAGCTATGGAGTTTCACCATGTTGGCAAGTCTGGTTTTGAACTCTTGAACTCAAGTGATTCACCCACCTCAGCCTCCCAAAGTGCTGGGATTACAGGTGTGAGTCACTGCACCTGACCATCCTTTGGCTGTTTCTGTGCAAAGGAACATTGTCCTCTGGCCTCGATTGGGGGTGGGTTCTGGGGGTGAAAGGAAAGCACTCGGAACCCACCCACCAAAAGGAATTCCTCACAAGATCATTGACCTTTGCAGAACCCACATGTGTGCATGCTTGGGGGGTGAGTGGAAGTGGGGAGGCGGACTAAATGTTTAGATTTGTTTTTCTTTCTATTCTTGAGCGAGCCAATTTCTCGCTGACATCAGAACACCTGGGTTTTAGTCCTGCCCCTGGTTCTCCCCCAGTATGACTCTAAGTGAGTCATGTGACTCCCCTGGGCCTCAGTTTACCCATCCATAGAATCAAATGGCAAAGTGGGCCAGACATGGTGGCTCATGCCTGTAACCCCAGCATTTGGGGAGGCCAAGGCAGGTGGATCACCTGAGAACAAGAATTCGAGACCAGCCTGGCCAACATGGTGAAATTCTGTCTCTAAAATACAAAGTACCCTGACTAAAAATACAAAAATTAGCTGGGTGTGGTGATGCATGTTTGTAATCTCAGATACTCGGGAGGCTGAAGCAGGAGAATCACCTGAACCTGGGAGGCAGAGGTTGCAGTGAGCTGAAATCACGGCACTGCACCCCAGCCTGGGTGACAGAGTGACACTCTGTCTCAGAAAAAAAAAAAAGTGGATAACCTCCAAGGTGCCCTCTGGGATTCCAGGACTCAGCTAGCTCACGCTTGGGTGCTTACCACAACCTACCTCCCTGCTGGGCTCCCACTGCCCTACTCTGCTCCTGGGGTCACAAACCCACCTGCTCCCTAAAACCAAATCCTCCTGACCACATTTGGCCTTTGCTCTCCGTTATGCTCCAACGTCCAGCCTGGCGTCTGGCCGTCAGCAGGCCCAGCCCCATGAACTGGTAGGGAATGACTCGAAGCCTCCCAGAAGGAAGAGGTCAGGGAGCCCCCAGCACACGGACCGGGCAAGGCTTCCCTGTGCACAGAGGCAAGCCCCTCGGTTCTGGCTCCACTCTGCCTGAGAACTGCAGAATCCCAGGAAACCAGTTGTTAAGGAGCTAGCAGCGGCCACTGAGTCAGACAATGAGTACTTGGCTTTTTCAGCCCTGTTTACCTTGTGTTAAGTACACAAAATGACGTCATGTGTGGCACAGCTGACAGGGTCTCTCTGGGCCTGGACTCTGGCCTCATCGGGGGCTCTCCCTCTCCTCACTCCAGTCACCCCAATCCTCAGCAGTACTGGTGGGCCTTGGGGACGAGGGCATCAAGGCCACATCAGAGTTCTCTCCCGGCCTCCCATTTACTCCACCGCCCCCACCTCCCCAAGTTCAGCCGCTGTCATCTGTCAGCAGGAAGACTGCCTCAGCCCCAGCTGGCCCTCCTCCCGCCACCCTATCTCCTCTTCACCTTTACCCCAGCCTGCAAAACAGCACCCTGCCCGAAACCTTTGACTGAATCTAACTTTGTGCTCAGAAGGAAGCTTGGCCTGCCCTGAGGCCCTGGAGCTCTGCCCCCATCTCCTGCCTTGGAATACTTCCTCCATACCCCGAGGCTCCACGCTTCACCCCCTCCACCTGCCAGAGAGCCTTGCCCATTCTCGGAGCTTTACCTCCCCTCCCCAAGATCTTCACCCCTTGGGACCCCTTTTCTGCTCACACTGACTGTACTCCTAGTCATCATCCCCTCCTCAGGGGAGCCCTTCAGAGCCAACCCTTCCCCTACCACGTTCCTTCCTATGTGCTCTCAGTGGGTCCTGCCCCCAAGAGGAAAGCCGCTGACATGTAGAGACTGTCAGACCTGCAAAGTTTGCAAGACTTAGGAAGGGCCCTGAGATTTGCTGACTGCCTTAGAAAGAGATCCAGTGGGGATGGAAGGAAGGGTGAGAACTTTGGTTGGGGAGGTAGGGAAGGCTTCCTGGAGGAGGAGGTGACAGGGATGAGCAAGGATTGCAAGAGGGGCCAGAAGGGGCCCTCTGGAGCTCCAGGCAGTGAGATCCCATCTCAGATCGACCCTGATTCCATCCCCCACTCCCTTCTTCCCTCCCATTTGCCTGTCTTTGAAACAATGGCCAGTCCTTCAGTAAAGGCCTACCAAGTACTCCCAGCTTCCTCAGGGTCAATGAGGATGGGTGAACAGGGCCGGGTTGGGCGGGAGGGGTAACCTGCCCCTTGGTAGCAGAAGCATGGTGGAGCAGCAGGCAGTCGCAGCAGCCCTGAAGAGTGGGCAGATCTGGACCGCGAGGGGGAATGCAGGGCTGGGGAGGCTGCCCTGTGGAATGCAAAGGCAGGCATGAGGGCTTCTCCCCTGTCCTGGTGCGGAGGGCAGGTCTGCAGTATCCACTGTGGCCCTAGGCTGGTCTCCTCTGAACTGGCCCCAGTGGACTCAGTGGGAAAAGCCTCCTGTTCAGGAAATTGGTTCCCACCTGACACTAGGACTGAAGGCCTGGGGCTCCCTGTCAGGCAGCCTCTCAGGAAGCAGTGTCCCTCCTGTCTTCATTCTCTGAGTACCTGCCCCTTGTGCAGACCCAGTGCAGCAGAGCACCCAGAAGGGGTGCTACCTGCAGAGGCCAAGTGTGAGGATGGGGAGCCTCTGTGGGCCCACGGGGAAGGTGGTCTACTGAGCACCTGCTCGGTGCCAAGCTCCATACAAGCTCACGTCTTGGGGTCACAGGAGGAGCAAGGGACACCTTGTCCAGGTCAGGAGACATACACAAGACTCTTTCACGCTTCATGTACCCTCAGCTGAGGACAGAGGTCGACCATGTAAACGGGCACTCCTAAAGATGGCATCAGATTCATCATGGCCAAGGCCACCGGGCGCAGTGGCTCACACCTGTAATCCCAGCACTTTGGGAGAGCAAGGCAGGCAGATCATGAGGTCAAGAGAATGAGATTACCCTGGCCAAGATGGTGAAACCCTATCTCTATTAAAAATACAAAACTTAGCTGGGGGTGGTGGCACACACCTGTAGTCCCAGCTATTTGGAAGGCTGAGGCAGGAGAATCGCTTGATCCTGGGAGGCAAAGGTTGCAGTGAGCCGAGATGGTGCCACTGCGCTCCAGCCTGGCAACAGAGTGAGACTCCATCTCAAATAAATAAATAAATAAATAAAGGCCAAGGCCAAGGCCATCTCAGTTACCCCTCACAGCTCCTCTGTGACAGGAAGGTAGCTGACATTTTACAACACTTACACATAGAGGGAACATTTGTGCGCACACCCAAAGCCAGGCAAGTCTCTTAACCACTCTTGACCTCGGTTTTGATTTCTGTTAAGTGGGCTTACTAAGGAAGCTGTTGTGAGGCTGGGTGCAGGAATGGACGTGACAGGGCTCACCTCTTAGTAGGTGTTCAGTGTTCACTTCCTAAGCACACACAGCTATCCTGGTGTGGGGCAAGATGGCAGGGGAGAGCGAGGGTCTCCGACAGAAGTAAGTTGGGACCCCAATAAAGGAAGGGTGGGGTGAGTTGTCTGGAGCCAAACTTCAGGATGCCAGGCCTCTTTACCTAACCTCTTCCCCTACCCTCGCAGGGTCATGGGGGTCCCCATCCTGCCCTCCCTCCTAGGCTCATGACACACCAAGCCACCCCGTATCCACCAACCTGTTGCCCAGTTGATGGGTCATGAAGCCATGTGAGCTCCTTGCCCCGGCTTGTCCCAGCCTTGACCATTCTGCAGTGGAATTGCTGGTCTTAACCTGGAAATCCCCCCTGCCCCAGGCAGGCAGAGGAGGCCGAGCAATGCCTCCCTCATCCTGGCTCCTGACTCGCTGGCAGCAGCAGCCACTTCCTCTGGCCAGGCTGGGCCAGCAGTTGCGCTGCCTATAAATAGAAGAGTGAGATTCCTCGTGGCCCAGTGAATGGCGCTGACATCCTGCCTCCGCCTGACTGAGCCCTGAGTCACAGGCCCCTGCCGGAGTCCCCGCCGCTCCGGGCGGACCAGGCCTGCACCACTGACAAGGCCTAGGAGGAAGCATTAGGGCGGTGGAGAGTCCCTGGAGAGGCTGACTGAGGCTTAAAGAAACGCGGCTGGCATTTCCTCCGCGGCGAGGCTGGCCAGGGCCCCGCACTCGGGCTGGCTGGTGAAGGAGTGTTTGTGCTCTGGGGAACCACGTGTGCGCAGGCATGGTGTTAAGGTGGCTGGCTCCAGGAAACGCGTTGGCCTCTACACTCCCTTCCGAGAGTGCAATGGGAGGAGGACATATCCTGAGAGTCTCATCTGTGCTCATGGCACCTTCATTCTGCCTTTGCTCGTTTAAAAGCCAAAATCAAACCCACACAGAGATAGGCACTCCCACAAGGGCTCAGAGAATCGGTGGGAAGGCTAGAAAAACAGATCTGAGCAAGGGCAGGAATGCAGACAGCTCCTGAGGGCCACATGGCGGGAAGGGCAAGCCCTAGATCTGGGGGGCAGGAATGTGTGGCAGGAGGCAGCCAGGAGACTCCGACTGTCCTTGTCCTTCTGCACACGAATGGAAGAGGTGGACAATCGGACTGGCTGGCTGGGGTCACATGTTCACCCTATGACAGGGCAGGGCAGAGGGAGCCCGATAGATTCTGTCCAGCAGAGAAGGGGCAGTCCTCCCCAAAAGAAACTGAAGACCTGTGAGGAGGTGGTCTGGGCCCAGCAGATGCCCATCCCGTGCACTGCTCTGAGAGGGCCCTCAGACACCCACCTATCTAGCAGGCTCTTCCCCACCAGCCCTCATTCCCCACTCCCGCCCAAGCTGCCTGGCACTCTAACCTTGGAGATGTGTTTTGTTTTGTTTTCTTGTTTGTTTCTTTCTCTTCCACTGGATCCATTGGATTCCATGCTCCATGAGGAGGAGGACCAGGTCAGGGTGTGTTCGCTTCTCGCTGTGCAGTTGGCACTTATGTATTGAATGAATGAATGAGCAGCCTGCATGCATGGGGCACACATACTCATGAGCACACTCCTGCTCACACACACTCACACTCCACAGGCAGAGTCACCCCCCGTGGTGCTCTCCTCTAGTTTAGGAAGTGTGCATGGTGGCTCATGCCTGCAATCCCAGCACTTTGGGAGGCTGAGGATGATGGATTGCTTGAGCTCAGAAGTTTGAGACCAGCTTGGACAACATAGTGAGATCCCATCTCTACAAAAAATACAAAAAATTAGCCGGTGTGGTGGTGTGTGCCTGTGGTCCCAGCTATGTGGGATGACCACTTGAACCTGGAAGGCTGAGGCTATAGCAACCTATGATTTTGCCACTGCACTCCAGCAGCCCAGGTGCCAGAGGGCGGCCGTGTCTCACAAAAAAAAAAAAAAAAAAAGAAAGAGAGAAAGAGAAGAAGGAAGGAAGGAAAAGAAAAGAAAAGAAAAGGCTAGGCGCGGTGGCTCACGCCTGTAATTCCAGCTCTTTGGGAGGCCGAGATGGACAGATCACCTGAGGTCAGAAGTTCGAAACCAGCCCGACCAACATGGAGCAATCCCGTCTCTACTAAAAATACAAAAAATTAGCTGGGTGTGGTGGCGCATGCCTGTAAATCCCAGCTACTCAGGAGATTGAAGCAGGAGAATCACTTGAACTTGGGAGGCAGAGTTTGCAGTGAGCCAAGATTCGAACCATTATACCCCAGCCTGGATAACAAGAGCAAAACTCTGTTTCAAAACAAAACAAAACAGGCCAGGTGCGGTGGTTCACACCTGTAATCCTAGCACTTTGGGAGGCCGAGGCAGGTGGATCACGAGGTTATGTGTTCGAGACCAGCCTGGCCAACATAGTGAAACCCTGTCTCTAATAAAAAGAAAAAAAATTTAAAAAATTGGCCAGGCATAGTGGCGGCGCCTGTAATCCCAGCTACTCGAGAGGCTGAAGCAGGAGAATCGCTTGAACGTGGGAGGTGGAGGTTGCAGTGAGCCAAGATTGCACCACTGCACTCCAGCCTGGGTGACAGTGCAAGACTCTGTCTCAAACAAAAACAAAAACAAAAAACCATGAGCAGCCTATTCTCTGTCACCTCTAAATGTCTCCCAAAATCCCAGCTGTGCGGTTGCATTCTCTGCAGACCTGAGCTATGAGGAGTGAGACATTCTCCTGATTCACACCCAAGCCTAGTGATTTCTCAGTCCTGAGGGACTGGGGTGGAAAAACCTGCTCCTGCTCAGGAGGAGGGGAAGTAAGTTTCTGCCCCATTTAAAAAGCCTTGCTGGGCCAGGCGTCGTGGGCGGATCACCTGATATCAGGAGTTCGAGACCAGCCTGGCCGACATGGTGAAACCCTGTCTCTACTAAAATTACACAAATTAGTGGGGTGTGGTGGCAGGCATCTGTAACCCCAGCCACTCTGGAGGCTGAGGCAGGAGAATCATTTGAATCCGGGAGGCAGAGGTTGCAGTGAGCTGAGATCCCACCACTGCACTACAGCCTGAGTGACAGAGCAAACAAACAAACAAAAACAACAACAAAAGCCTCGCTGGTTCCGTTACCTACAAGTTGAAGCCGCACCTCCACTGCATGGTTTCTCGGCTCAGACCACACCCGGGGCCACAGGGAATTTCTGTACTTTTCCAAACACCCCATGTACTTTCCCATCTCCATACCTGCCCGCAAGCTGATCCTTCCCCCTAGAATGTGTTTCGCTCCCCTCACCCAGTCCCCATCCCTTGCTTACCTTACAAACTCCTAGTTATGCTTCAAGACCCATCCCAATTTCATCCCCTTGCAAGGCTGTGAGCAACAGTAATGGTTTCTATTCATCCCTTCCTCAGTTTGTCCTAAATGCTCGAGAAGCACAGAAATACAGAACGGCGGGCTTGGCAAGGCCCTTCAAGACCCACAGTGCTCTCCAAGCGCAGGGTGTTTGGAAACGTGTAGGGTATTTGTTGGTTGCCACAGTGACAGGGACTGCTGCTGGCACTTAATGCACTGGGGAATGGGAATGCTCACTAGGAAGAACTGTCCCTCCCAAAGGGTCAATAGCACCCCAGAGAGAAATACTGAGCTGCCTCCTGTTGAATGGGTAACCCACGGCCAGCGAGGGGAGACGTCCTGCCAAGGTCACACAGCACCAAGGTAGCTGGTACTCACTCCCTTCGTGGAGCACTACTGGGCTGTGGGCCTGACAGTGGCCTCTGATTCTCCAGGTCGTGAGATCTTGGCCTGGCGCCGGCCATGCTACCAGTGCCAAGGATGTCATGGGAAATGTGTCTGGGAAAGCCCTGTGGCTCTCACCAGCTGCCGCACCTTCCCCACCCGTGCTGGAGGCCAGATGGCCTGGCGTAGGCGAGGATGTGCCTGGAATGTCGAGCCAGCCTGCCTAGGCAGGGGATAGCCCAGCTTGTGGCTCACACACACTCACCAGATTGAAGGCCAGAGTTCTACAATTAGTGTCCGGCTCCATGAGCTTATCCAAGCACAAAGAAAGCCACCTTTGTGATATGAGCCTTGGTGCTCATGAGTGCAGCACTCCAGGGTCCACCCTGGCCAAGGCAGGTGGGGAGAGAGAGGCAAGGCCTAGCATGCCCAAAGTCATGCCCTCACCCCTGCTCTGAGATGGCATGGCTAGCCTTCCTGAGAACGCCCACCCCCAGACCCTTACAACGGGCTACAAACTGCAAACTGTATGCAGAAAAAGAGACAATGGTAAAACAATCCTGATACCTGCACCACTCAGCTGTGACGATCATCAACCTGTGGTTCATCCTGCCTCATCCAGACCCACCCACCTTCCCATCCACATCTCTCGTGTGTGTGTGTGTGTGTTTTGAGATGAAGTCTCACTCTGTCACCCAGGCTGAAGTGCAGTGGCACGATTTCGGCTCACTGCAACCTCTGCCTCCTGGGTTCAGGTGAGTCTCCTGCCTCAGCCTCCTGAGTAGCTGGGACTGCAGGCACACACCACCGCACACCCAGCTAATTTTGTATTTTTAGTAGAGACAGGGTTTCCTCATGTTGTCCAGGCTGGTCTCGAACTCCTGACCTCAAGTGATCCACCCACCTGGGCCTCCCAAAGTGCTGAGATTCCAGGCGTGAGCCACCACACTCAGCCAATTTTGAAGCAAATCCCAGGCATGACATCATTTCATCTATACATATTTCAGTGTGTATCTCCAAAAGAACTTTTCCTTCCAAAAAACAAAGTGCCATAATCACAACAAAAAAATTAACAATAGTTGCTATTATTATCAAAGAGCAGGTCAGTTTTCCAATTTCTAATTGTCACACGGTTGCTTTTTGACAGTTTGTTTGGATTTTGATCCGAATGAAATCTATGTGTTGCAATTGGTCAGTATATCTTCTGAGTCTTTTTTGGTCTAGAGATATTTCTTGTTGTTGTTTTTTTGAGACAGAGCTTAGCTCTTGTTGCCCAGGCTGGAGTACAATGGCGTGATCTCAGCTCACTGCAACCTCTGCCTCCCAGGTTCAAGCAATTCTCCTGTCTCAGCCTCCTGAGTAGCTGAGATTACAGGTGCCTACCACCACACCTGGCTTTTTTTTATTTTCAGTAGAGACAGAGTTTCACCATGCTGGCCAGGCTGGTCTCAAATGCCTGACTTCAGATAATCCACCTGCGTTGGCCTCCCAAAGTGCTGGGATTACAGGCATGAGCCACCACGCCGGGCAAGGTTTTTTGTTTTATTTTTGCTTGCAGTTTATTTACTAGAGGAAATGAGTTGTCTTGTGGCATTTTCCTCCATCTGGGTTTTGTGGATTGCTGCCCTGTGGTGCCATTCAACACGTTCCTCTATCCTCTGTTTTTCCTAAAAGTTGGTAGTTGGAAGTAGAGGCTTGATCAGATTCAAGTTATATATACATATGTATATTTGCAAGATTATGTCCTTAGATGGCATTGAATTCTTCTATTAGGAGGCACATGTTATTTGTTCCTGATGTTAGCAGCCATTGAAGCTTCAAGCAATTAATTCATTAAGGACTTCAGAATGATAATGTATTTCAGCCCTTCAGCATTTACTAGCTGGAATCCATCTACAAAGAGACTTCCCCTCCTCTATGATTTGGTTACATACTGATTCTGTTTGAAAGGGACTGTTGCAGTTGATCCGCTCCCTCAAAGGACTGCTAGGTAAGTGGGCCAGAGAGGGCAAGTCCCTCAGTAAAGGACACACAGCAAATTGGGAGCAGGAACTCAAACCCAGGTCTGCAGCTTCATGCACAGCACTGATCTGGAGGCCTCGTGGTGAAGCAGGAATCAGAGGCCAGGACTTGAATCTAGGAGCTGCCATTTATAAGCAGTGGGCTTTGGACAGATCTTTCAGCCCCGATGCTTCTCTGTAAATGCAGGGAAAATCCCATCTCCTCCACAGAGCCCAAGGTTCACCAAGGTTGGTTTCCTCTTTGTAAGACGGAGTTGAAGAAGCCCCGTCAGCCCTCCCAGTGTGAGGTCCATTCACCAAGCCAACCTCAGGGTCACAGCCTCTCCCTCTTTCTTTCTATGGCTGCTTCCGGACCTGCCTAGGGACCCTCCCAGGAGCTCAGCCAGTGGCTGAGGAGAGAGACTGTTTCTCGGAAAGCACAGGCCTCCCCCAGCAAAATGGTGAGCTCAGAACCAGCTACATATTTTGTGAGAAACTTTTTTCAAGATTATTAAGAATTTCACTGAATGTTCTCACTCATAGGCAGGTGTTGAACAATGAGAACACATGGACACAGGGAGGAGAGCATCACACACTGGGGTCTGTTTGGGGGGACTAGGGGAGGGACAGCGGGGGGTAGGGAGGTTGGGGAGGGATAACATGGGGAGAAATGCCAGATAAAGGTGATGCGGGGATGGAGGCAGCAAACCACATTGCCATGTATGCACCTATGCAACAATCCTGCATGATCTGCATATGTACCCCAGAACCTAAAGTATAATAAAAACATGTATATTTTTAAAAAAAAGAATTTCAAGGTGGTGAAAGCATGGTGCTAAACAAAGCACAGAAGCCTTCTAGTGCAGGGCTCTGCACAAGTCGCAGGTCCACGGAGGTGGCCGGGGGTGAGTGCTGTCCCAGCTTGCGTTTGAGGGCATGTGGACACACCTCATCCGATTCAACAAAACTTGAGTGTGTAAGTCAGGACACATCAGCCATAACCAGCACAAACCCAAATCAAACTAGCTTTAGCTAAAAGAGAGTTTACAGTCAGCATTTCACAATCAAAGTCCTGTAAATGTTGCTTCTTGGTAACCTTTTGAGTTAACCTGTTGACAAAGCTGTAATCAATTTTGTGGAAGGCTGGGCGTGGTGGCTCATTCCTGTAATCCCACTGCTTTGGGAGGCTGAGGTAAGAGGACCGCTTGACGCCAAATGATTCTGCCAGCCTGGCTACACAGTAAAACCCCAGTCTCTACAGAAAATTTAAAAACTAGTGAACACCTGTAGTCTCAGTTACTCGAGGTACTAAGGTGGGAGGATCGCTTGAGCCTGGGACGTCAAGGCAGCAGTGAGCTATGATTGTATCACTGCACTCCAGCCTGGGAGACAGAGCAAGACCCTGTCTCAATAAATAAATAAAATAATAAATAAAATAACTAGGCTGGGCCCAGTGGCTCACACCTGTAATCCTAGCACTTTGGGAGGACGAGGTGGGTGGGTTAGTTGAGCCCAGGAGTTAGAGACCAGCCTGGGCAACATAGGGAGATGCCATCTCTACAAAAAATGCAAAAATCAGCCCACCTGTCATCTCAGCTACTCAGGAGGCTGAAATGAGAGGATCGCTTGAGCCCAGAAGGCTTGCAGTGAGCCAAGATCATACCACTGCACTCCAGCATGGGTGACAGAGCAAGACCCTGTCTCAAAAAATAAGTAATTAATAAATAAATAAATAAACAAATACAGCAGTGTAGAGCAGAAGAGAATGTGAATGTCAATACCATGAACAATAGAAAAATTATAGCTGACAAAGATATGGTGTGAATAATCTTTTTAATTATTATACTTTAAGTTCTGGGGTACATGTGCAGATCTTACAGGATCATTGTGTAGGTATACACATGCCATGGTGGTTTGCTGCCTCCATCCCTCCGTCACCTATATTAGGTATTTCTCCCAATGTTATCCCTCCCCAATCTCCCCACATCCCCGCTATTCTTCCCCTAGCTCCCAGACAGACCCCAGTGTGTGATGTTCCCCTCACTGTGTCCATGTGTTCTCATTGTTCAACACCCGCCTATGAGTGAGAACATGCAGTGGTTTTCTGTTCTTATGTCAGTTTGCTGAGAATTATGGGTGGGGAAGATAAAAAATACTGCCTAAAGTTGAATAAAAGAAACTTTTTTTTTTTTTTTTTTTTTAATACAGAGTCTCAATCTGTTTTCTGGGGCCAAGTCTCAATACCTACTGAGTAAATGGTGCTGTCTTCTCCACCCCATTCCTGGAGTCTCTTCCATCCCAGGCTGGAGTGAAGTTGCATGCTCTTAGCTCACAAAAATCTCCACCTCCCAAGTTCAAGCGATTCTCCTGCCTCAGCCTCTTGAGTAGCTGGGACTATATCATGCCCGGCTAATTTTCATATTTTTAGTAGAGATGAAGTTTCGCCCTGTTGGCCAGGCTGGTCTTGAACTCCTGACTTTAAGTGATCTGCCTGTCTCGGCCTTCCAAAGTGCTGAGATTACAGGTGTGAGTTACTGCACCTGGCCAGAAAAAGACACTTAGATATAGGTAATCAGTAGATGACCTACATGTACCATATATACATTTCAAAGTTGAGAAGGAGGTTAGGAGTATATATAAGCTAAATCCTCATGTACCTTACAGAAAAGTCAATGGATATTGGTTTAAAGTTATCAAGCAAGAAATAGGTGTGTAAGTATATAATCTAGTAACTGGGGTAACTATCGAAAAAAAATAAAAGGAAATGTGTGAAATAGCTTGTGGCTGGAGTGCGGTGGGGGTAAAGAGGGGAGAACAGGGCAGGGGGCTGGGGATTTTCTTTATAAGTGCTTTTGTGCTATAGGTGCAGCATCCCAAATCCACAAATCTGAAATCCAAAATGCTCCAAAACCTGAAACATCTTGAGTGCCAACATAATGCTCAAAGGAAATACTCATTGGAGCATTTTAAATTTCGGATTCTGGGTTTGCAATGTTCGATCAGTAAGTATAATACAAATATTCCAAGATTTAAAAAAATCCAATATCTGAAACACTTCTACTCAAGAATTTTGGATAAGAGATATTCAACCTGTATTTGATTTGTTACCATGTTCCTGTATATTTTGATAATAAGGTTAAAAAAAGGGATGGAGTTTATTGCCTCGTATTTTGCCAGACGCAGAAAAGCAGAGGGGCTGATCATCTCAGCTGACTACTTCAGGGCCTCATTCTCTTAGGCACCACCATACAGTCACTGGTAGCTCTGGAATCCAATTCTTTTTATTTAATTATTTTTTGAGATGGAGTTTTGCTCTTGTCACCCAGGCTGGAGCGCAATGGTGCAATCTCAGCTCACTGCAATCTCCGCCTCCTGGGTTCAAACAATTCTCCTGCCTCAGCCTCCTGAGTAGCTGGGATTACAGGCGCCCACCACCATGCCCAGTTAATTCTTATGTTTTTAGTAGAGACAGGGTTTCACCATATTGGCCAGGATGGTCTCAAACTCTTGACCTCAAGTGATCTGCCTCGGCCTCCCAAAGGACTGGGATTACAGGCTGGGCAACCGCGCCTGGCTGGAGTCAGATTCTTAATAGCTCATGATCCAAGGGGGAAAATTCCAAATATGCCAGAAAAGGACTCTGATTGGATGTCATGTGCAGCCCCTGGGCATGACCGGCTCACCAAGATCATGTGACCACCAGGTTACCAGGACAGCTAAAATGCTCTGGGACCAGATAGAGTTATAGGGGAGCAGTTCTCTGAGGAAAGGGGGTGCTACTGTTAGAAAAAAAGGGAGCACAGACTCTGGGGACAAAACTAACAGAAGCTCATGACACTGAGACTCTACCACGGGTGTGTCCCTGGTACAAGGTACAAGTATGACAGCTGTGGAGATGATTGCAATCGGGAGCTCTTACAGGGAGTTGGGATGGGAGAGGTAGAAAGGAAATGAATCACTTATCTGAAGGCGAATGTGGAAAGAGCCACAACATCCACAGGAGGTCCTACCTATGGGAGCTAATGGACAATAAGCCACTGCCCACTGGGGACCTGAGGCATCTTCTGAATTCCAAGGACCAGAGGCTCCCTGCTACAGCACAATGATGGGTTCAGATTCCATTTTTGCTCAGGGAACTTACTTCACCTCTCTGAGCCTATTTCCCCATCAGCAGGATGCGACTGTCATTCCAAGTTAGCAGTTGTTATAGATTGGCTTGGGAAGCTGAGTAGAGAGCTCGGCAGGAGGTAGACACCTGCCTCTCAGGGTGCCAGGGCCACCCATCCATATTGCCAGCTTTTTCTTCAATGCTAGATAAGGTACATTAATATCAATTTAGCTTATGGCCAAAATACCATCCCTAGAGTTGTTTCATTATCTGATCTATAGGATACTAGAAAATTATCCAAATGCCTAAAAAAATCTAATTGCACCAAAATTGTCAATGTAATCCTCATTAGAGCAGGTGCTCCCTGAAGGCAGGCAAAATAGTATTCCTGTTTGCATCTTTCTCTAGTACCTAGCAAAATGGACACTCGTTTATCAGGATTTTTAATCAAATATATGAATAAAGGGATGAATGAGGTCCTAGAAAAGACACTTTCTAGGAAAATTGTGAAATTGAGAAAACAAGAGATCAGTTTGCCAAGATAGACTCCCGGCAGCTCCTCCTCCTGGCTTCAGAGGTCAGCTAAGGATAAGCGGAGAGCAAGTGTGTACCCAGCGTGGGGAATGGGAGGCAGGGAGCATCGGACCAGACAATGGACAATGGACCCACTGCATGTGTTCATTCCACAGATGTTTACCAATCACCTGCCATCTGCCAGGCACCTGGGATACATCAGCAGCAAAGAGAAAAAAACCCACCCTCTGGGACCTGATATCCTGAGCATGAAGTGTGAAGAACTGCGGTGGCCCCTGAAGGACCCTGGCCTATGCATCCCCATGGCTGCATCTTCCCGGCGATGTGTTTCTATTAGTTGCAATTACCACAGTGATCATTCATAGGGAACCTGCTGTATTAGTCAGGACCATTTCAGTTTTAAGTAACACAAACAGCTCAAACTGACTTACTTAAGAAAATAAAAAGGAAAATGTTGCTTAATGTCTCAATTCCTAAAAGTACCAGAGATGAATTAGCTTCTTGCCCGGCTGGATCCAGGAGCTACGAAGACATCATCAGGACTCTGTGTCCTGTGCTGGCACTTGGTGCTTGGCTCCACTTCCTTCTGACTTCATTCTACTGACTTCATTCTCAAATAGCCGAATAGTAAAAATGGCAGCTCTGGCAGCTGCAAGCTAATGATCTCAGCAAAGAGCAAGTACCTCTTTCCTGATCATTCCAGCAAACCTTTGGGGCACCATTACACTGACTGGCCGGACTTGGGTCCCATGCCCAGGCCTGAGCCAATTCTTAGAGTCAGAGCATGGGATATGGTGTCTGAACCTGGATCTGGTGGCAGGCCTGGGAATGGGGTGGAGAAGACAGCAACATTTACTCAGTAGGGACTGAAACTGGGCCCCAAAAGTGGGGCTGTTATTGGCAGATGTCAAGAGGCACAGGCAGCCTCAACAATGCCTGCTATACTCAAGCACCAGGCACAAACTAAGTTAAGTGCCGCAGAGGTCCTCTGCAGTGAGAACATTCTTAATCCTATCTTACAGATTGGGAGACCTGCTCAGGGAGACAGAGTACCTTGCCAGCATCTCATACCTCAGTGGAGGATCACGGAGTATGGATTCTTTTGTACCAGGCAGAGAGGTTCGTGGGGAGGCCACAGCCTCTGAAATACAGATCCGAGAGGATTTGACTGATTACATGTAGTGGAGGGGAAGAGAACAACGGCAATAACCTCTGATGAATTCGACACCATTCTGGCCCCCTATCAACTCTCCCATCCCCACAGTAATGATACATAAATCACAGATAAACCTGGTGCGATGGCTCATGCCTGTAATCCCAGCACTTTGGGAGGCCAAGGCAGGAGGTTCACTTGAGCCCAGAACTTGTAGACCAGCCTGGGCAACACACAGAGACCTTGTCTCTATTTTTATTTTTAAAAACAATAATAGGGCTAGGTACAGAGGCTCACACCTGTAATCCCAGCACTTTGGGAGGGCAAGTAGGGCAGATCACTTGAGGTCAGGAGTTCGAGACCAGCCTGGTCAACATGGGGAAACACCATCTCTACTAAAAATACAAAATTAGCAGGGTGTGGTGGCACACGCCTATAATCCCAGCTTCTCGGGAGACAGAGTAAGGAGAATCACTTGAACCTGGGAGGCGGAGATTGCAGTGAGCCGAGATGGCACCGCTGCACTCTAGCCTGTGCAACAGAGCAAGGCTCCATCTCAAAAAAAAAAAAAAGAAAAAACCCAATAATAAAAATAAAATAAAAAATAAAAATATCACAGATAGTTGTTCATTTATTCACATCCCCACACATCTATCCTCTAGTTCAATGTTTGCTGAGCACAGTAGTTCAGATCCTGGAGCCAGACTGCCTGGGTTTGCTAGGAAATAGCCTTGGACAAGGGACTAAATGCCGATGCTTTAATTTGAAGGTTGAATCCTCACACAGCAGGAGTGAGGGAACAGAGGAGTGAAGTAGGGAAACATGGGAAGCAGGGCAAGATGATGGATAACCACACTGCCGCCACTTCACAGCAAGCAAACCCTGGCCCCAGGGTGACAGAAAGAAGGAATTTCCCCTCCCATTTCCTATTGCTCAAAGGTCATCCCATAGAACTCCCCCACCCCCACCCACTTTTGGGTTGCATTCTCCAGCCCCTGTGGCAGCCATCTGGGAGCCACGTCCCATGCCCTGGGATGCGGTCTCAGGGGAGTCAGACTGGAAAAGCAGCTGGTCAGCTTTCGCTGTGGAAGGAAGTACAGGGACCTCATGGAGTCCTTCAGCCCCGGCTGTGGCTGTGGCCAAGGCCCAGCAAGCAGCCTAGAGTCTGGTGGAGGGAGCTGCAAGATGCATGTGACACACCCTTAACTTCCAGCCGGGACTTAACTTCTCTACGCCTCAGTTTCCTTAACTGAATCATCTGTGAAACAGACAGCTGGACTAAACTGAGGTTGCCAACTTGACATCCTCCAGACACCTGGGAGGAGCCCAGGATTTGTTGGTGCCATGCTCATCATCATCATCATTGTCCCCTTTGCTTATGGCTGGAATGGTTTCAACTCCAGGTCTTCCCACAGACTTGTGCAGTGAGGGAGCAGTCAGCTAAGACAGGGAGATCCGGACACGTCCTGAAGAATACATTTGGGGAAGTGGAGTCTGGCTTCCTGTAGGGGGGTTAGTAGATATTATCATTCAAGTGTTAGAATCCACAGTGGAAAATAACACTGGTCTAGGTGGGTGAAAGGGGTAATAGCGGCACATGATCATTGGCACATGGTCGGCACCTACCTCTCAGGGTTCCAGGGCCGCACACCCACATTTCTAGCTTTTTCTTCAATGCTAGGTAAGGTGCATTAATTTTAACTTAAGCCTAAGGCCAAAATATCCTCCTTA
Organism: Cheracebus regulus; assembly: GCA_963574635.1. Lineage (NCBI taxonomy): Eukaryota > Metazoa > Chordata > Mammalia > Primates > Pitheciidae > Cheracebus > Cheracebus regulus. The sequence goes on from CAUYQU010056769.1 coordinate 24,063, forward strand.
GAGTTGTTTCAGGGAGAAAATTCCAAACATTCCAGGGAAGGACTCTGATTGGATCTCATGTCCGGTCCCTGAACCAACCCAGGGCATGACTGGCTCACCAAGGTCAAGTAAGCCCCAGGTTACCAGGAAGGCTAAGATCTTCCAGGACCAGATGAAGCAATAGTGGAGCAGTTCTCCAAGGAAAGGGGGTGCTACTATCAGAAGAAAGGGAGAACAGATGCTGGGGGACATCTTGAGAGTCTCTCCCAGCAATAATGCTCTTGGGTACCAGGATTCCATGAGCTCCTTCCAAGCAGTCCCAAGCCCCCTTTATCAAGGGATACCCAAATACCCAAAAGGAGAAAGGTGCCATTCCTCCAGCTACCTCACTGGTCCAGCTGTGTTCCCTGTACCAGCCCTAGGATCATCAGCCGGGTGACCCTGAACAGGTCATTCCATCTCTCTGAACCTGTTTCCTCAACAGTAAAATGAGGCTGATGTCTAGATAGAAAAGTTGAAACATACGCCCATACAAAGAATGTGAAAGAAATCTACGTGAATGTTCAAAACAGCCTTAGTCATAACAGGCAATATCTGGAAACAGCTCAAATATCTGTCATCTGATAAATGGCTAAACAAACTGTGACACATCCACATAATAGAATAGAATGCCTTCCAGCAATAAAAAGGAATGAACTACTGAGATGCATGCAACATGTGGATGGGTCTCAAAAACACGCGGAGTAAAAGAAACCAGACACAAAAGAGTACATGCTATGTGATGATCTTTACATGAAATTCTAGAAAAGGCAAAATGAATCTGCAAAACAAAGGCAGATCTGAGGTTGTCTGAGGTCAGGGGAAGTGGTCATAAAGGGGATGAAGAAATTTTTGGGGGCAAATAAGAAATGTTCTATGTCATGATCGTGGCAGCAGTTAGAAGGGTGCACGCATTTGACAAAGCTTACCAATTATACACCTAATGGGTGGGTTTTGTTACATGTAAAGTATACCTCAATAAAGTTTATTTTAAAAAAACAAGACCAAAGAAAAACACTACCTGTATTAAGACCCTTTCTGTGAAGAACCCAACTCAGGTTGGTTTCGAAAAAAAGAGGCCAGTTGCACTGGCTTGCTTGCACCTGTAATCCCAGTGCTTTGGAAGGCTGAGGCGGGAGGACCACTTGAGGCCAGAAATTTGAGACTAGCCTGAGCAACACGGCAAGATCCTATCTCTAGGGGAAAAAAATTTAATTAGCCAGGTGTGGTGGCATGTGCCTGTGGTCCCAGCTACTCAGGAGGCTGAGACAGGAGGATTGCTTGAGCCCAGGAGTTAGAGGCTGCAGTGAGCTGAGATTGCACCACTGCACTCTAGGCTGAATGACAGAGCAAGAAAGAAAGAGAGCAAGAAAGAGAGAAAAAGAGAGAGAAAGAAAAAAGGAAAGAAAAGGGGAAAAAAGGAAAGGAAGGAAAGAAAGAAAGAAGAACATTGGCTCAAAATCAGGTTAGTCCAGGCTGCAGTTGGTTTCAGGCATGGCTGGCTCCAGGGGCTCACTGATGTCTGGACAGCATACTCTCCATCTCTTAGTTTTCTTTCTTCTTTGTTGGCTTTGTCCTCGAGTTGAGAACAGGATGGCCACCAGCAATTCCTAGCCTACATCCTATCAACACAGCAACTCCCTCAGAAAAAGCATGCCTCTTTCCCCATAACTGCTGCACATGTCCCATGCCAGAGCCTCAGGACTGGCCTCCAGGCCTGGATCACATGTGTCTGAAGCCAGGGGTTGGGATTGGCCACACCAGAACCCCAGAGATACAGGGTCAGGGAGAGGTGACTTCCTAAAAGTCATCATCAGAAAAAAAGAGCTATTAAGAGAGATTATCAGAAGGGGGCAGGGAAAGCCAACAGATGGCCACCTCATACCCAGGGGGTAGTGTGGCCATCCCTACCTCCAGACAATTCTACAATGGCCAGGCTATCAGGGATAGACCCCAAACCCACATGGGCCCAAGGCTGCTTTTCTGTGACATCACAAACTCTGCCTGGTTAGTCTGATACAGAAATCAAAACAGAAAGCAAGCACTAATTGCTTCCCCACCAGTCGAGCCAAACAGAAAGCCCTTCCTGCCTGTGCTGGGCTGTCTACACCCCAAGGAAGCTGTCAGGGGAGGGAGCAGTTCCGCAGCAGCCACTCTGGCCCAGGTCCAGCGGGAATGCCTTGCAGCTGACGTGTCTGGGCTTACAGGACAACCCTCCCAGAGGGGAAGATGCCTCTGTGGCAACTGGGCCTCAGCAGCACAGACCTGATGGGAATCCAGAGCAGAGGTGAGGACTTCAGCTTTCCAATCCATAGCCACCGTCCCAACACTTCAGCCAGGGAGGAGAATGTCAGGAAAGGTCGTCCTCGCAGGGTCGAGGATCCTCAGGCTGTGACCCGAACTTCACTTCCTGAACCATGTGGTGTAGCCACCATTCACTGGGCATCTTCTCGACGCCAGGCACTGCTGAGTTCTCTGCTGAAGTGTACTCCTGGCCGGGAAGGGAAAGGCAGCCACACCTTCTTATCTATTCAGAAGAAGCCTAGAAAGTACACACATTCCTACAGAGAACTATGGTGCCCATCAAACAGATGAGGCAACAAGCTCAGTCAGCAGGGAGGTTTATCCCAGGTTCTCAGCTCAGTGCCGTCTTGATCAGACTCCTGGCGGCAAAGGCTTGTCCCAGCCCAATACCAGCAGCTCAGAGCGGCTTGTCTAGTGGCTAGGCTGCTGACTGGCTGAGGGTACTTCTGACCCAGGAAGCCAAGGCAGCTTAGGGCTATCTCCCAACCCAGATCCCCAGGGAACCTGGGCAAGAAAAGCCTCAGCTGATGCCCACTGCCCCATCTCCGACTAAGGTGCTGGCTGAATCTGCCTGTACAGCCATGCTGCTTTCTGGGAAGCGGGTTTAATGGACAGCACTGCCAAGAGTGTACACTCTGCTGCAAAGGGCTGGGTGGGGAGGCGGTGAGAGCCAGACTGAGGGGGGGAGGGCCAATGCCAAGCAAGGAAGGAGCGGCCGAGTACACGGGGCCCTGCCTTCCAAAGGAAGCCCGAGGGCTGGCCCAGAGCCACCGGGCTCCGGGAAAGTGGTGTTCTCGGCTCCCAGATCCTATCGCTACTCTCCGTGAGTGAGGCAGGCTGGCCCTCTGGCTCTGCAGACCTGCCAAGGAACAGCTGAACGCTTCCTGGAGCCGACAATTCACCCATCGTTAGCTCCCTGAACTGGCCGTCTGCCCAGCCGGCCCACAGACCAGGCCTCTGGAGCTGAGCTCGGCAGGAAGGAAAGGGGCAGGGGCAGTCTGCTAGAGACCTGGGCACCCCCTGTAGGGCTCTGTCCCTGAGAATCCAGACAAGCAAATCCCACGCAGGGCTGTGTTCCTTCCTAGATGCCTCTGTCCAGGCAAGGAGCAGAGAACTAGGAGGCAGAGGTTTTACCACTGCCACCTACAAGCTGGATGCTGTGAGTCAAGCCTCTTGAATATTCTGAGCCTGTTCCTCATCTGTAAAATGGGGCCAAATTCCACCGTGCCCACAGTTGGGATTGGTGGCAGCACAGCAGGCTGGGGGAAGCTGTGGGTCCAGGCTGGCTGGCAGGGGGCACAGAGCATCAGGAAACTAAGGGACAATTACTCACCCTGCTGGGCAGCCCCTACCCATGCCTCAGCATACTATGATGCCCAGCATACTATGATTGCTAAGGCAGGCAATTATTAGTCAGCACAAGGATATGCTTCTTATGACCTACATATTCATCATGAACACTAATGCCTAGTACTACTGAAACAGTTCTCATCTGGGGGGTCAGAAGCTGTGGATTTTACATCTCAGTTCTGCCATACTCTGTGTCCTCAGATAAATCCCCTGACCCCCTTAGCCTCAGTTTTCTGCTTTCAAAATGAGGATCAAAAGATGACTAAGCACCAGCACAATGGAAATGAAAGTCAGCCAACTGCAAATAGTCATGTCCCGTGATGGGGCTCTGAAGGCAAAGCTGGAGGAAACCTCCATTTCTAGCTTGTGGGCATTTAGCCCAACAGTTCTCTGATTGCTTAAGAGACTCACCTGAAGAACATTAAAAAAAAAAGACAACTGGTTGGGTGTGGTGGCTCACACCTATAATCCCCATTTTGGGAAGCTGAGGCAGGAGAATCTCTTGAGCCCAGGAGTTCACTATGTCTGGGCAACATAATGAGACCCTATCTCTACAAAAAAAATTTTTTAAATGGCCAGGCGCCAGGCGTGGTGGCTGATGCCTGTAATCCCAGCACTTTGGGAGGCTGAGGCAGGCAGATAACTTGAGCCCAGGAGTTTGAGACCAGTCTGGCCTACATGGTGAAGCCCCATCTCTACTAAAAATACAAAAGTTAGCCGCATGAGGTGGTGGACACTTGTAATCCCAGCTACTCGGGAGGCTGAGACGCAGGAATCGCTTGAATCCAGGAAGCAGACAGAGATTGCCATGAGCCGAGATCGCACCACTGCTCTCTAGCCTGCACCACAGAGCAAGACTCTGTCCCCACACAAAACACAAAAAACCAGCCAGGTGTGGTGGCACCCACCTGTGGTCCCAGGTACTTGGGAGGCTGAGGTGGGAGGATCATTTGCACCCGAGACTGGGGCTGCGGTGAGCTCAGATGGAGCCACTGCACTCCAAGCTGGGTGACAGAGAGAGACCCTGTGTTAAAAAAACAAACAAACAAAAAACGGCAACAAACAAATACAAAGATACTAGTCCCTGGGCCCTTTCATTCTTCAGCAATTCAGGTCCAGTGGGTCTTGGGTGAGGCCAGGCATTGGCATGTTTTTAATGCTCCCAAGTGATCATCATGTGCAGCCAGGTCAAGAAGCAATGCACCTGCCCACTTAGACAGGATAAAGCCCTCATGTCCGGCATCCTCACTGACAATTTCATCAATCCCGGTTTAGAGAGACCTGGCGCTGCTGAAACACCCTCCAGCAAGATTGCTGGGCTTCCTGGCCCGAGGCCAGCAGCAGCCCACAGCACATCCTGCCTGGTAAAAAGAAAATAAAAGCTTTCTGCCCCGAGGGCACAGGGCCATTCTCAAATGGGTTATGAGCCTGACCCTTTTAAAAGTCCCAATCCTGCTAACTGGGTGAAGTACAGGCATCAATAAAAAAGGCTGGAAGGATAATTTCATTAGCAGACATTATCTCTAGGTATGGGCACTTATAATATCAGCCCCTTCCATCCTTTCTCTTTTTTTTTTTGGAGGCAGGGTCTGGCTCTGTCACCGTGGCTTGGCTCACTGCAACCTCCACCTTCTCTACCTTGCTGGCTCAAACAATCCTCTCACCTCAGCCTCCTGAGAAGCTGGGACTACTTGTATTTTTCGTAAAGACAGGGTTTCGCCATGTTGCCCAAGCTGGTTGCAAACTCCTGAGCTCAAGTGATCTGCCTGCCTCAGCCTCCCAAAGTCCTGGGATTACACGTATGAGCCACTGAGCCCGGCCCCCTTTATATTTTTCAAATGCCCTGTAGTAGAGAGCAATTCTCTTATAACTGGGAAAAAGCAGTAATCAGTTTTATATTTGATGTATTGCCTCTTTTAAAAAGTTGACGTATTATCTTTTGCAAATGCTTTGTGGTAAAGAATAAGGAACTGGCCAGGTGCAGTGGCTTGAACCTATAATCCCAACACTTTGGGAGGCTGAGGTGGGAGAACTGCTTGGGCCGGCAAGTTTGAGACCAGCCTCAGCAACATGGCAAAACACTATCCCTACAAAAAAATACAAAAATTAGCCAGGCATGGTGGTGTGTGACTGTAGGCCCAGCTACTTGGGAGGCTGAGGTGGGAGGATCGCTTGAGCCCAGAAGGTGGAGGCTGCAGTGAGCCCAGTTCAGGCCACTGACTCCAACCTGGGTGGCAGAGTAAGACCCTGTGTCAAGAAGAAAAGAAAATAAAGAATAAAGAACGCATGCAGGAACAAGGAGGTTCAGGAGGACGGAAGGGCAGGGCAAAGGGGCCCCATGGGAGGCAATGGCCGAGGGCAGCAAATGCCAGGGAGACTGATCAGGGATGAAGGAACCTTTGCAATACCCCTCTGTCCATTGGAGGCTGTGAGAATAGGATTTCATGGGAGCCCCACCCATCCCTTACCAAGAAAGGATAAATGCTATCGTGTTTAAACTTTACCTTGGAGCTGTCCCTTGCCCTAGGCAGAAAAAAGCCAAGGCTCCTGAGCAAACTCAGCCCCTTGAAAACTGTCTCTGGGAGAGCTGGTGTTTAGGTACAGCCACAGCAGCACCGGCCAGGGCCCACCAGAGCCAGAGCTGGGCTGCAGGGAAGATCGTGGCAGCTGGAGCCTTGCAAATGCTCAGCACGTGTGGTCATCTCCTCCAGTGACAAGAGCTTTGGAGCTGTACCCTGGGGACCTTGGAAATACCTCGAGGGTCAATTTCCCCTGCTGACCTATGAGGGCAGTGAGACATAGTGCAGACCCACTGGGGCAGGCAGAGTCCTGCTCATCACTTCATCTCCCCACCTGTCCATCACGGCAAGCCGCCAGCCCAGCCTCCACTGGGGAGCAGAATTCTGTTCCTTTGGGTTTGGTGACATTCTGGTGGCTTCATGTTGTTGGCAAAGGCAGGCATGTTACAAATTGATTTGTTTAAAAAAAGTATTTCCGGCCGGGCACAGTGGCTCATGTCTGTAATCCCAGCACTTTGGGAGGCCGAGGCAGTGGATCACCTGAGGTCAGGAGTTCAAGACCAGCCTAGCCAACATGGTAAAACCCCATCTCTACTAAAAATACAAAAATTAGCTGGGCATGATGGCGGGTGCCTGTAATCCCAGCTACTTGGGAGGCCTTGAACCTGGGAGGTGGAGGATGCAGGGAGCCGAGACAGCACCACTGCACTCCAGTCTAGGCCACAGAGTGAGACTCGGTCTCAACAACAACAAAGTGTTTCTGCTAGGTGCAGTGGCTCACGCCGATAATCCCAACACTTTGGCAGGCTAAGGCAGGCAAACTGCTTGAACCCAGGAGTTTGAGACCAGCCTGGACAACACGGTGGTGAAACCTCATCTCTACAAAAAAACACAAAAAATTAGCCGGGCGTGGTAGTGTATGCCTGTAGTCCCAGCTACTAGGGAGGCTGAGGTGGGAAGATCGCCAGAGTCCAGGAGGTCAAGGCTATAGTGAGCTATGATGAAGCTACTGCACTCCGGGCTGGGTGACAGACTGAGACTCTGTCTCAAAAAAATAAAAAATAAAAAAATAGGTCTTAGAAAAATTCGGAATCAGCCAAGCATGGTGGCTCACACCTGTAATCCCAGCACTTTGGGAGGCTGAGGTGGTTAGGTAACATGAGGTCAAGCGTTCAAGACCAGCCTGGTCAACATGGTGAAACTAAAAATACAAAAATTAGCCAGGCGTGATGGTGTGCACCTGTAATCCCAGCTACTCAGGAGGCTAAGGCAGGAGAATCCTCTGAACCTGGGAGGCGGAGATTGCAATGAGTCGAGATCCCACCACTGTACGCCAGCCTGGACGACAGAGGGAGACTCCATCTCAAAATAAATAAATAAACAAAAATAATAAAAAGGTATTTCTGCTTCTCAACAACCCCCAAAGAACTCCAAAAGCCAAAATACAGTCAAGTGTCACTTAACAATGGGGATCTGCCCTGAGAAAGGCATTGTTAGATGACTTTGTTACTATCTGAACCTCACAAAGTGTGCTTACATAAACCTGCTGCACACCTAGGCTAGATGGGGTAGCCCACTGCTCCTAGGCTACACGCCTGTACAGCACGTTCCTATCTTGAATGCTATAGGCAATTAGAACACAATGGCAAGTATTTGTGTATCTAAACATAGGAAAGGTACAGTAACAACACAGTATTATAATCTTACGAGACCACCGTCCTACATGCGGTCCCTCGTTGACCAAAACACCATTAGGCAGTCCAAGGACTGTTATCTGTGGGGTGGGGCGGAACAGCGTGGGGGCAGGGGGACCTGCTGAGAATGGAGGAGATCCATGAACTGAAGGAAGGATGGAGAATGTTCAGTCAAGGAAAAGCAAGCTCCAGGGTCACAGCAGAGGGCAAAGACCCTCAATCTACTGCAGTTCTAGCTTTTTTTGTTGTTGTTTTGAGACACAGTCTTGGCTCACTGCAACCTTTGCCTCCCAGGTTCAAGCGATTCTCCTGCCTCAGCTTCCTGAGTAGCCGGGATTACAGGCATGTGCCACCACACCCGGCTAATTTTTGTGTTTTTAGTAGAGATAGGGTTTTGCCATGCTGGCCAGGCTGCCTTCTATTTTAAAACACAATGCAGACTCCTGCCCAGATAGATGCCTTCTACCCTCCTGCTCCAACTTCTCAGCAAAGGTTGGGGGGCATCTTGTCCAGCCCAACAATGTTGCCTTTAACATCACTGACCTGGAAGATGACCTTCCTTGGGCACTGCACACAAACCAGGGAGCCCCTGTACTCTCCTGGGCTCCGACCTGCACAGGAGTATCTTGATGTCCAGCCCTCCCGACTCAGCCACTCCAATCCTCCACCAGAAGAGAAGATACTTAAAATGCACGCAACAAAATTATTTTAATAATCAGCAAGCCCCCATTCACTCTTACTTTGGAGGTACATTCCAGTCTCACCCCAGGAAGTCCCAGTCTTCCCAGAGAGGCCAGGTGGGTGAGGGACGGGTTGCTGGCCGCTGCCTGATGCACACTGCAAGAACAATAAGGATTTTTAGGGGCATTATGACTGAGTCAGAAAACACAGCTGCCCCTGAAAGTCCCTCATTTTTCTTGCTGTCCTTGAGCACCCTCCAGGTGAGGAAGCAGTCGTCTGGCACGCCCAGGTGAGCCGAAGTGAAGCTGGTGTCCTCTCACCCAACACTGACCCCCTCCGCACAGCCCATGGGAAGCTTCCCAGTGGGTGGGACGGCTGCAGGGTCTCCGGAGAGGCACAATTCTCTCCAAATACTGGGCCCAGCTGCAGCCAGCCTTGCTGCCCTCCCAAGGCACGCCCAGGAATGACCTGTGTTCCACCCAGCGCCAACTCAGAACCCAGCGCCTTCTGCCTGCAGGGAGCCGCAGACCAGCATCCTGGTGGAATCCCAATGTAGAGGGCAGCCCCCAAAACTCGGGAATGTGGCAAGAACTATAGCCCATAGCCCCTGTATTCACAGGAGGGGTGTGGACCATCTCAGAGCAACAGTGATGGTCTCAGGCCTGGTGTGACACATGAACACAAGAGAGCAGCCTTCAACCCTCTCTTCTTCAGGCAAAGAGAAGAAAAGAACAGGAAGTGCCTGGAAGAGCAACCCAGGACTGAACTTCTGGGAGATGAGCTGCCCCGACGCTTTCCAAACTGTCTTTTTTTTTTTTTTTTACATGCTTTTTCCTTTTCGTTTTTAACAAGCAGCTCATTGATTTGGGAGGTTGATTAGTACAATACAGAGAACATAGGGAGAAAGCATAAAATGGCACTTAACACCAATGCCAATATTTATCTCATTATGGTTATAAGGATATTATTAATATTTGTTTCTTTAGAACATAAATCAAAGCCATTAACTTGAACTTGAGGTGTATACAGAATACACACACAACCTTAAGCAAAATACTTTTTATAAGTAACATTACATTTTAAAATATTGGAAACTGAGTATCTGTGATTTGTATTTTGACTTAATGGAACAAGAAGAAAACAACATTCAACTAGGGAGGGTTATACTGATAATAAAGCTCTTAAAATTCAAAATGTCTTCCTCTCCCTTTGTACTTACCACAGGCTACACAATGTCCTGAGAGGATTCATTATGAAAAAAATGTCAATCACAGCTTTAAAACTTACTTTGGAAAAAACTAATGAGAAAGCAAATTGGAAGGTGAGACTTCATCTTTGTTTTCAAATAAGTGGTCTTAATTTTTCTTCTTATAGAAAAAGTCTAAATCAGTTTATTATAAATATATCTAAACCATTAATTTTTGCAGCTTTTAGGTAAAGTCCAGCACTTCATTTATACAAAGTCTATGAGAAGAGGTCAATAGAAATCATCTAATCTTAAGTCATGACATCATCCATTCAAGTCCTTGGCACAATCCCTCACCAGTTAGAGCACAGCATGCCTGGATATGCCACTGGTGATCTTTAATAGAAGTTAGCTTCAAAAACTGGGAGATTTCTGCTACAGTCATGCATTCTTTAACATCTTGTTTATTAGCAAAAATCAGCAATCCAGCTTTTCTTAGGTCCTCATGCGCTAACATTTTATAGAGTTCTTCTCTAGGTACAGAAATCCTCTCTCTGTACTGTCCACAACAACTATTACAAACTCTGTGTTAGTATAATAAGTGTTCCAGGAAGAATGAAGAGATTCTTGGCCACCAATATCCCACATTAGGAAACATGTATTATTAATCACTATCTCTTCTACGTTACTTCCTATTGTAGGAGATGTGCGTACAACTTCATTCAAAGAAAATTGGTAAAGGATGGTAGTTTTCCCTGCATTATCCAGCCCAACAATGATGACTTTGTGCTCTTGGTGATTGAACAGTCTCCATATTCTGGTGAAGACAATTCCCATTCACAGGCAGCGGACCCCCTTCCAGACACCTGGGCCGCCTGGCCGCCCCTGGCTCAGGCTGAGGAGGAGAAGAGAGACGCGCTGGAGCCTCCGCCTCTGCTGCTGCTCCCCGCTGGCCGCGGGCCGCTTCCACGGAACCGGGAGGGAGGCCGAAGCCCAGGCCGCCCTGCTGCTGCGGCACTCGCCCGACTCGCAGACATCGCCGCTGCGTTGTCTGCCCAGACTGTCTTAAACAACAACACACACAGAGACTCCGACAGGAATGGGCACGGGTGCTCCACTCCCGCTTCTCTCCAGCAGTCACGGCCTTGGTTACCCTGTCTGTAAAATGGGCCTGGAAGGAGCTAGGCCCCCACCACCCTCTTTCCCATTTCATAGGGAAAGCCAAAGAGGAAATGAGACTTTCAGCTCGGTCACAGAAAGCAAAGGGGCTGGAGGAGGCTGCAACCTGCGAGAAACAGTGTGCCCTGGAGCGCTGCTGACTGGATCTGGGGCCAGCCCTCCAACTCTCTGCCATCTCCCACCCGACCCCGTTTAGCCCAGAAGGGCAACAGCTTCACACTGGCCTGAGTGGGAAGGCAGATCCTCCCAATATCCTTCTATGAAAACGGCCTACAGTGGGCAACAGAGACACGTGTGAAGGCCTCCAGAATCTCCTAGGTGGTTTTCGGGTTCAAATCAACAAGTGGATAGGCTCTGCTGGGAAATACAGGCTGGAAGAAACCAAGGTTGGGAGAGAGGCATGGTGAGAAAGTGGCCGAAAAGAAGGAAAGAGGCTGGTGGCCAATCTGTTTTTCTTGTGGGATGATTTTTAAAAAAAGCTTCCAGAATCAAGAGACTTGTAGAGGATTCTCCTTAATGGGGCAATCCCTTCTGTGCCCAGGCCCAGGTGAGCCTCCAGGGCAGCAGAGGGTCAACCCCAGCACCAGGGCCCACACTGGGAAATCCCCTAGGGAACAAGGCCCTGCATGAGCCTCCCACCTGTGGAATGTCACCCATCAACAGGAAGCGTGTCCCCTGAGGCCAGGCCACTCTGCCCAAGGCCCCAGCACAGCTGGAATCTGTCCAGCCTGGCACTGCACCTGCTCTTTAGGGGTCTGATCATTGGTCCCACTGTCAGTGCAGGAAACTCAGCCTCTCAGAACACAGGTGGCCCCTGCTGTGGTGAAAATACATCCCTACGAAAGACAACCAGCCTGCCTTAGCACCACTACCTGCTAACTTGCTGTGTGACCTGAGCCTGTGTAAATTACTTGGCTTCTCAGTCGTAGCTCTCCTATCTGTAAATAGGAATAGTAAGCCCCACTAGGAAGGGTAATTAAGGACCGAAAGAAAGCAAAGCGTGTGGCAGGCTCCTACCAAAAGCGGATCCCCTCAGACCCCAAGGGCAGGGGCTGGGCCATACAGAATTCTTCCCCTCCGGGAAGGGGGCTGGGTCAGGGTGCCAGCCCACCCCTCGCTGCACCCTGAGCACTGACACTGCACCTTCTCCCCCACGCACCACGTGCCTTCCAGTTCAGAGTGTGAGGAAATGTGCCTGCTACCTCAACTGCCCAGCTCCAGCCTCAGCCCTCTCAAACTGCCATTCTGGCACCTGTCATCCACCTGCAGCTTTCTGCCCTAACCAAGATCACATACATAGTCTTCACCAACAAAGTGGAACCCAAGCAGTCCCTCTACACCAGGTTCTGCGTCATCTGAACCACTGAATAACACACCCGCATTACGTTTCACTTGCTAAGCAGCCCCGGTCCCCACCGCCTTCACTGCCATGCTGAGCTGCCCCCGCTGCCTGGCACACCTTACCCCACACGGTGCTGTGCAGTCAGCGGACAAAACCTAGCTCACCACTCACTAGCCTTGGGCCAGCAAGTTAACCCGCGAGGGCTTTGGTCTGCTCCTGTGTGAGTCCAGGGTTACTACCTATTTCACGGGGTTGTCTGGAGGACTGAATGGGTTCATTCATGGAAAAGGCTTAGAACTGCGCCTGGCACAAAGCGTTCAATCAAGATTAGCTATTATTACCATTCCTGCTTTGTTCTTCAAGACTCAGCTCACCTCTTCTGGGTGACCTTCCTTGACCCCTGCCTCTCCCTTGGTTACAGCCCCTTCTTTCTCCCCATTCCCCCATCCCAAAGCTCATCACATTGTGCTTTACATACTGGTCCAGCCCACCAGAGCACACCCCTGGGACCACCTGCATCACAATCACATACACTTATGAACGCACCCCCCTTCCCAGGTCTACCAACAGGCCCTGGAATCTGCATTGTTAACAGGCTCCTCCTGTTATTATCCCCAGTTTAAGAACCACTGCTCTGGCACCTGTCACCTACCTGGAGCTTTCTGCCTTAACCCAGATCACGGCCATATTCTCCACGAGCAAAGCAAAACCCAAGTCCCCACACCTGAGGGTACAGACAGTGTTTGGCCCAGAAACAAAAGAGCTTGGTCCAAAAACAAGGAGGTGGGGTCAGGAGAGCTGCCCTGACAGTGGCTGGGGGGTCCCATCACACATGCTGGGTATGTGACAGTGACCCATCTGGGCTTGGCTTTGACAGCAGAGCTAAGTCCTCACTAATCACAGGAGCCACTTAGTCCAGATACATGCGCCTTCCCTGAGTGCTCACTCTACGTGGGCCTGGGCTGGGCACACATTGACAACTGAGGCGCATCATGTACCACACGGCAATGAGGGCTGGTCAGGGTGATGTCCCAGCAAGACCGAAGGGATGAAGTCACCCACCTAGCTTTGCATTTTCTAACTGTAGTTGATACAGACCCACCACCCTTGATTCAAAATCCTCAACTCAAAAAAAAAAAAAAAAAAAAAAAAAACTCTGGATACCCAGAGTTGTTTTTGTCACTAACTGAGTGGGAAAATCTGACCCTACCTTACTTGAGACTCTTAGAGTCTATATTTATCCTGGGGAGTGTGAATAATCATACTCACCGAGTGAGTGCCCCTTCTTCTACGGGCTGCCACCAGGGCTTACCAGGGAGGTGCAGTGAGGAGGCTCCACCCTGAACAGAGTCCCTGAAGTACCAGCAACCCACAAAACCATGAGAGAAAAAAAAAGCAAAGCCAACTAGATAGCAGCCCTTGTTTGGAATCTGCTTTAGAAAAAAAAACCTCAAAATATCCACCAGCCCTAGGAAAGAAGGCAGAGGGCAAAAGTCCCAAATGAAGGCAGAGGGCAAAAGTCCCAAAATGTCTTGGGAGAGAAACCGCACACAGAGAGAAGGTGCTGGGCACATACGGGGACGCCCCTGCTTCTCTGAGATGTGGGGGCCTGCCGCAGGGGCTGGCTAAGAAAGAAGGTTTGGCCCTGAAGCTTAGAAAGCCCAGGCCTTCTTTGAGTTGGGGGCCAAACATCCCTGGTGAGGACTGGGGGGGTTGGAGGTGGGGAAGGGCAGGGGCGATTCCAGCATACAGACTAGAGGAGTGGGCTCTACAGGGTCCCGCCTACCCCAGCCAGTCCTTCCCAGGCCAGCCCACTACAGAGGTGGGAGTCAGAGGGCTTGGCTGGATTTAAGCTTCTGATGTAGTGAGAAGCTGTCCTGGCCCCGATGGCCAGCCCCGCCCTTGCTGGACATTCCGGGGCTGGGATGAACAAGCCAGGAGACCTGAAATTCATCCATCAGAGCTGCTGGGTTTACGATAACCAACTGCTCTCTGCCAGAAATTCTTTTGCTAAGAACACATCGGCTCTGAAACACTCATTCTCAGCCCCTCACTCCCCTTACACCTCACAAACCCACCTGAGACTGGGCTCCCTAGCAGCAACCCTGCCTGGCCCAAGGCTACCAGCCAGCACACCCTGGGGCTTGGCTCTGCCCCCAAAACTCATCAGTGGGTGGAGGCCTAAGTGAGGAGCCCTCGGCAAGGCTGGACCTGGGCCCGACTGGAGATGTCCACACACAAAAACAGTCCTGCTACCGAGGCCAGTCCGGTGAGGGCAGCGCCTGCTTTCCATCTTGTTTCCAGACCATCTGCAGGAGCCAAGCAAGGGGTGGGTACTGGCTTTAGAGCCACCACTTTTGTCTCTCTAAGGCAACTCCACTTGGCCTGGGGTGGGGAACAAGATGAGCAGAGCAGGCAGGCAGACAGCAGGGCTAAAGTCTGAGGAAGAAAACAGTATGTTTAAGGATGCATTTATCTTGACAAGCCATCAGCAAACTCCAGCCAAAGGGCCATCCTAGTCTCCTAGTCTACCACCTGTTTTCATAAAGGTTTTTTCTTTTTTTTTTTTTTTTTTTGAGATGGAGTCTCACTCTGTCGACCAGGCTGGAGTACAGTGGCACGATCTTGGCTCACTGCAACCTCTACCTTCCAGGTTTAAGCAATTCTCCTACCTCAGCCTCCTGAGTAGCTGAGATTATAGGTGCCCACTACCACGCCCAGCTAATTTTTGTATTTTTAGTAGAGACGGGGTTTCACCATGTTAGCCAGGATGGTCTCCGTCTCCTGACCTCATGATCCACCTGCCTCTGCCTCCCAAAGTGCTGAGATTACAGGCATGAGCCACTATACCCACCTAATTTTTGTATTTTTAGTAGGGATGGGGTTTCACCATGTTGGCCAGACTGGCCTTGAACTCCTGATCTTTGGTGATCTGGCTGTCTTGACTGTTGGGATTACAGGTGTGAGCCACCTCACCTGGCTCTCATAAAGTTTTATTAGAACATAGATATACTCATTCATTGTTGTATTCACAACAGCCAAACAGAATCTGCTTCTGAATGATCTTTGCTTGGCACCTGGTGAAGGAAAGCCTCTGAGGGTCATGGGGATAGCCGAGTCACCTGCCCTGGTAGAGGTGCAGCGGTTTGGGCATCGTACCCATTGGTCAGCTGGACCCTCATTTGGCTTACAGGCTCCTCCTGTAGCTGAAGGGAATACAGGTCCTGGCCGGGCAGGACTCTGAGTGTACAGCTGCTGTCACCTTAAGTAAATGCTACTCCAGGGCTACAGTCTCTTACTCCAAACCTTCAGGCCAGATGTGTTCCAGAACTTTTCAGGTTTTAGAAAGGGAATGTGGTGCCTACGCCACATATCATGTAACACCCCAGCAGGGCAGCACCCATAACCAAACATATTAATATCTCTGCAGAGAAACTCATGAATATTCACAGTCCCCAGCATAAATATGGACTCCAATAGTCTCAAGTCAGTTTGGGTCAGGTTTTCCCACTCAATTAGTGACAAAAACAACTTTCAGTATCCAGACTTTTCTTGTGTTCAGAATTTTGAACAAAGGATGGTGGGCCTGCATCAATCACAGTTACAAAACCCAAAAGCTGGGTCCTGACTTCATCCCCGTGGTCTTTTTTTTTTTTTTTTTTGAGATGGAGTTTCGCTCTTGTTGCCCAGGCTGGAGTGCAATGGTGAGATCTCAGCTCACTGCAACCTCCGCTTGCCGGGTTCAAGTGATTCTCCTGCCTCAGCCTCCCAAGTAGTTGGGATTACAGGCATGCGCCACCATGCCTGGCTAATTTTTTTCTTTTTTTCAGTAGAGACAGGGTTTCTCCATGTTGGTCAGGCTGGTTTCGAACTCCAGACCTCAGGTGATCTTTCCCCCTCTGGCTCCCAAAGTGCTGGGATTACAGGCGAGAGCCACCACACCCAGCCATCCCCTTGGTCTTAATGGGACATTACCCCAGGCCCCCTGCCAGACAGTCCTCATTGCCACCTGGCGCATAGAAAGCACACCCAAGGCACGTTGTCCATGTGTTCTGAATGAATTGAGATCACCAGAATTTTTTTTTCAGCTAAAGAACAGCTACTAATATCACTGATAAAAATGTAGAAAAAAATAGTATTTAATGCCAACCCCTGTCTGCCTGCTTCAGTACCAGGAATAGAGAAAAACCAATATAAATGAATAATTCTTCCAACTCCACTTGCCCAGAACAAGGAAAAGAAACTGCTTTCTGGTCACTGTTGGGGCCTGATGGGTAGGCACAGTAGGTTTCTGGGGGAGCAGGTGAGTGGGTGGAGCTGAAACTTAAAAGACCCATTATTTTTCTCCCCTGTGTACTTCCTTAGAGTCTCCCTATGGCCAAAGTTCCATTTGGAAATCTAAAATAATTTATCTCATCACAAATTCCTAACAGCTGATTAGAAAAATGTACTAATTGGATAATCTGGTTTCAGATGTTCTAATTATACTCCTTTGGGGGGAAAGGCAACATATACATATATATAGCTTAATATCACTTCTTCCAAAAAGTGTAAAGTATCTTCCAAAAAGCCTAAAGTAGGCCACACATGGTAGCTCACGCCTGTAATCCCAGCACTTTGGGAGGCTGAGATGGAAGGACTGCTTGAACCCAGGAGTTTGAGACCAGCCTGGGCAACATCGTGAGACTCCCATCTCTATATGTTTTTTTTTTTTTTTTTTAAAGTCTACAGTATAAAGGTCAAAAAGCATAATCTTGAGATATTAGTGACACTGCAAAAGTATTTTAATACATGTTATTTATAAACAGATAAACCATGCCCTATAAAATACAGTTTTTCTGCATTAGAGGATATATATGAAAAGGTATTTTGGTGATAACTCCCACCAGATGTTTGGGAATTAAATGGATTTTCCTCCTTTCTAATGCAACACAGTGTAAGTATTCTGAAATGTCATACCCTCTATTTCTTAATAGAGTAACTCTTATAAACGACTACCAGAAATTTCCTTATTGCCAGAGATTTCTAAACCCCAAATTGGGAAAGAGATTCTTGATTCCATTGGCGATTTCGACCTCTCCTGGGCATGGGGCAGATTTCTGGGACAGATCTGACTCCGTGATTGGGAAACACTTTTGGCCTGCCTAACAACACGGTCTTGGGGTAAGAAGGCAAGAGGGCAGCTGGTAGGAGGGGGTGTGCCTGTGAGAAGCGTCCCAGGCCAGTCATCCCTCTCATGCCCAGTCAACGTCTTGGGTCCAGCACACCTTCCCAATGAGCTGAAAGCTGCCTGTGAGATCCAGGGCTCTATGTAGTCAAGGCTGACTGCCCCTTGAAGGGAGGCGATGAGGAGGAGGCCAAAAACTGCCACCTGCGAACACCAGCGCCTGCAGCCCTGCCACCCTGGTGGAGACCTCAGTGCTGACCTGCCATTGCCATTGGCCAGTCAAGTTAGTTTCACTTTCTGGTTTCTTTTCCCCTGGGTCACTTCTCACTCTAAATGACAAGAGAGAACATCTTTAGAAGTGTTCCTTGTCATTTTCTTTTTTTCAGAGGACACCTTTTTTCTCTGAAGACCATGTAACAGGCTTTACTCCACGGGGCTGAGAACACGATACCCCAAACCCTGGAGCTCTGGCACACTGAGCACTTGAAGTAAAGGAGAGAGCAAGGTCTCTCTGATCTTCTCCCACCCTCCTGTCTCTCGCCTCTTTCTCCCCAGCAGCCAAGCACAGAAATCAGAATTCCTCTTCTCCAAGGTGGGTCATAGGAAGTAGAAGGACTGCTTGAGCCCAGGAGTTCAAGACCAGTCTGGGCAACACAGTGAGGCTCCCATCTCTGTATTTTTTTTATAAAGTCTACAGTGTAAAGGTCAAAAAGAGTCATCTTATCAGTGATTATTGCAACAAATGCAAGCAAGGGGTCTGTCTGGCTATGGGGCAAAAGTATTTTAATACACATTATTTATTACACATACTATCTAGAAAGGTCACTTTCTCCCTTGTCAACCCTCATCCCAGAGGGGGTCCTGCCCCATACACCCAAGACCTGCTACACAGTGAGGCCAAAAAGAACCTAGATAGACAGGCCTTGCTGGGTGGCCCCTCTGTCTATTACATCAGGTTACACCCTTTTTGTCCAATCACATTCCTAGGTGGCGGGCCATTCTTCCTCCAATCTGAGCATAAAAAACAGTTTTCCCTGGGTTTCTGGTCTTATTTCTGAAGGCTCTCAGGTCATGTAAAACACTGATTAAATAAATGTGTCATGCTCTTCTCCTGTTAACCTGTCTTTGTTACAGAAGTGTCAGCCGTGGCCCTTACGGGGAGGAAAGGGATTGTACCTTTCTGGCCCTCCAGCCCCAGCTACGCAACTTCAGTCCCCTGGGCTGCTTAGCTCTAATATGATTACACATCTAAATGCAATACATGGAGCAAAGTGGTATTATTTTTCTGGGAAAAACCAACATCATAAAAGGGTCTTTATTGAATCAAAGGGCTCATGAACTGTTCTCTTGCCTAATTATGGCTCCCAAGTGAACAAGGCTGGGTTTCCAGGCAGGACTCGGCACAATTCTCCGGCCCAAAGACCAATGGGCTATTTGTCACAACTTGTCTAATTACAACAAAATCTACCCCAAGGACGAAAGGGAGAATGCCAAGATAGGTTGGCAGCATCCCCCTCCCCGCTCCGGCTCTGGAAGTGGGGAGCTGGTCCTCAGGCCTCTCTATGGTAAGCTGCTGCTCCCTGCTCCTTTCCCATCCCTTACATTCAGAGTCAGGATCCTGGACCCGGCCCCTTCCCACAGTCAAAGCTTAAGTGGTTTTCCAGCACCCCAGTATTGCCCCCTGTAACCTCATCTCTACAGAGAAGGCCTACTGTCGAAATGTGGTATTTTGCCAGATGTTTGAACATTCAGAGATTTGGCCAAGGTTTAGCGTGCACCCAGACCTGAGTAAAGATAAACGCCTGCCATCACCAGACACAGGAGGAGGAGAGAGGGCGTGTGCCTCGGGCCAGGGGAGGGTTCACCCTCCACACCAACCGGACCAACCAGCTGGAACAAGCGGTCTGGTTGACTTTTCCCAGATATACGGTGGTCTGGCTGGGTAAGTTGAAGACTTAACATTTTGCTTATACTCAAGTATCTGTTTAATCACCCTCGAAATTCCAAAAGCAAAGACACTTTTTTTTTTTTTTTAAGAGACACAGAGTCTTACTCTATTGGCCAGGCTGGAGTGCAGTGGCCCAATCAATCACAGCTCATTGTAACCTTGAACTTCTGGGCTCAAGGGATCCTCCCACCTTAGCCTCCCGAGTGGCTGGGATTACAGGCACATGCCGTCACGCCTGGCTAATTTTTCCTTTTGTTTTTTCAGAGACAGGGTCTTACTCTGTTGCCCAGGCTGGAGTGCAGTGGTGTGATCATAGCTCACTGCAGCCTCGAACTCCTGGCTCAAGCAATCCTGTCTTGCCTCTGCCTCCCGAGCAGCCAAAACTATCAGTGCAAACCACCACATCCAGCTAATTTATCTTTTATACATTAAACACATGAAAGATTTATCTTCTATATTGGCCAAGCTGGTCTGAACTCCTGGCCTCAACCAATCCTCCCACCTCAGCCTCCTAATGTGTTATGATTATAGGCATGAGCCAGGATGCCTAGCCTTTCTTTTTTAAGATATGGCCCCCTCCCCCTTCCCATGTTCTTAAACTGATAACAGCAAGCTTGACAAGAAGGAATTCAGCAGAAACTCACCCTGACTCTCCCACTAACCTCTCCCCTCAGACAGGCTCCAATGGTGGTCAAATGAACCCAACCCCTGGAAAAGACTGTGACTCCTGGCCCCCACCTCCACCCCACACCCCTCCCAAGTGGTGGGTGTGTTTCACTGAAGAAGCAGAACCCACACAACTCACCCCACACCCCACATCCCACCAGCAAGGACTTGGTTTTCTTCCAGTGTTTTCTCCCCAGATACTAAGCCAGCAAGCAGGCACACCAGCCTCAGGCAGTCCTTCCTTGACCTCAGTGTCCCATGGGCCCTGGGATTAATATAGTGTCACTCAGGAAGAACTACCATGTACCACCCCCAACCACAAGCCTGTGTTTCACACACACATTCTTGTTCAGTCCTTATAATGCCCTGCAAAGTAGGCACGTATTATCACAGACAGGGAAACTGAGTCTTGGGAAGGCACTCCTGGCCCGACCCAGCTAGTCTACAGGAGAGCCAGGTTTCTGATACCAAAGCCCACACCCTTTCCCTGTCTTAAGTAGAGAAGCGTTTTCTGTTTTCAACCAGCCTGCTGGAAAGCCAGGTGCCACCAGCTAGTAAGCAGCAATGCCATCTAATTCTTTTCAGGGGGGTGGGAGACATGGGGGAAAAAGAGGGTTTATTTTACATGGACATAGAGGGAAAAGAGGGTTATTTCTTATATGTTTGCTTGGGAGACCAGAATTTAAGCCTCAGTCACCAAGAAGGGAACGTCAGTGTTTTCTCTTGAACCCCACAGCCCCCAGGGCAGAAATCCAGTGAAAGGAAGTGAGATTCATGAGAATGAACCACAGAGTCTTCCTAGGCGATCCAAATTTCCCAGCTGCAATCTCCAAATTCCTCCCCAACCCCTCCCATCCTCCAAACCACAGCCCCAGCCTCCACCCTGTGCCCTCCTCCTTAGGATCTCAGAAGAATGCCAAGGGTGTCCGGTGTATTCGGTCCAGTCACCCACTTGACAGAGAAGGGGGCTCTCAGGCTGCAGTGAGGAGCTCAGAGAAAAATCAGGCAGCGGGCTTTCCACATGGCACCTCCCTGCCTGGTTCTCCTGGGCAACAAATGCAAGCAAGGGGTCTGTCTGGCTTCGGGGCGATTACAAAATTCCCCAGACTGTGCCAAAGGGAGGAGGGAGGAAGCACCCACAGTGGGTAATAAGTAACCTGTTCTGGGTCCTAGAAGCCCTGCCCTCCGCCCAGAGCCAGTGAGGCCTGCTGAAGGCTCTTGAGCACTGAAAATTATGGTCTATCCCTTCCTCCAGTTCAAAATTTAAACACCACTGAGTTATAAAAAAAAGTCTAAGTCCCAAGAAATTCTGACATTTTCCCTCCCACAATGATTACTCTGCAGTATGTTTTTGGAATATCTCATTGCTTTGAGATCCTCCCCCACCCCCTTCCATTTTGGCCCCTGCTTGACTGGTCCTACTAGAGGATGTTTAGCTTGACCACGGCATGAGTGAGGGAGCAAGCCAAAGCAGCTGTGGCAATTCAAATACCTTCCCTGGGACCTTTTCTGAAACGCGTTCAGTGTCAAGACCGGACGAGTCTGTGGGTCCTTAGGAGTGATGCACTGTTGAGCAGATGTGCAAGGCGGCCACATCTGCTACCCAGGGTTCTTTTAAGGACTCGGTGCCAGCAAACCCAGGCCCAGTCACCCCCTGTTCTACAGCCCCAGCTTGCTGGCTCCCAACCTGGGCGGCTGTACCTAGAAGGCCGGGGGTCCCGCTCCTGTGGTACTGAGGCAAGCTGGGAGATTCTGGGAGGGTCTCTTCCCCTCTGAGTCTCAACTTCAACTATACAGTGAGGACTTATACCCTTCATCTGCTCTCAGAGTTGGGGCAAAAATCATAGCAGGCAGCGAGAGATCATGCCCATCTTACTAATGGACACCCCAGCCTCTGCCTGGCCCAGTCCCTGCCACGTAGCTATTAGACCACAGAAACTGAGAGGACTGAGACTCAGAGAGAAGATGGGGCTCCCAGACAGTATCCCTCTCTCATGATTACAAAGCCCCTGTTCCCAGTGGATGAAGTAACTTGCCCAAGGCCACATGCTCCCAAGTAATGGCGTTAGTCCTCGAACCTACCAGACCCACAAGCCTGAGTCTCAATCACTCTGCACCGGTCTCAACCAACATGTATATACACTCAGATTCAAAATAAGAGAGACAGGTTGTATCAAAGGAGAGGTTAGCACTCCCTTTGACACAGATGGAGGAGGCCCTTGGGCCTGACAATGTGCATACAGTTAAGGCACTGCCACCTACATCATAGCAGCTAAACATCTTCTTAAAAAAAAAAAATTAAAATAATAATTTAAGGCAGGGCATGGTATTTCATGCCTGTAATCTCAGTCATTTGGGAGGTCAAGGTGGGGGATCACTTGAGGCCAAAAGTTCAAGGCAACATGGTGAAACCCCGTCCCCACTAAAAATAAAAAATTAGCCGGGCATGGTAATATCACTGAGGCAAGAGAATCACTTGAACCAGGAGGCAGAGGTTTCACCACTGCACTCCAGCCTGGATGACAGAGTGAGACTCTGTCTCAAAAAAAAAAAAAAGAAAGAAGAAAAGAAAAATAAATAGGCTTGGCGTCGTGGCTCACACCTGTAATCCCAGCACTTTGGGAGGCCGAGGCAGGCAGATCATTTGAGGTCAGGAGTTCGAGACCAGCCTGGCCAACACGGCAAAACCCTACTAAAAATACAAAAATTAGGGGGGTGTGGTTGCATGCAGCTGTAATCCTAGCTACTCTCAGGAGGCTGAGATAGGAGTGTCGCTTGAGCCTGGGAGGCAGAGATGGAGTGAGCGGAGATTGCACCACTGCACTCTAGCCTGGGCAACAGAGTGAGACTCAATCTCAAAATAAAAAAAAGAAAAAGAAAAAAGAACAGAACAAGAAATAGGTAAAATAATAATTTGAAATTTTTTATTTAAAAAAGAGAGCCAGGGGACAAAGACTACCAGTTGGAGATCTACTGGTTTATGCCAGACACCCTCACATACATTTTTCGTAATCTTCACCACACACTTACAAGGTAGATATCATAACTCTCATCTCACTGGGAAGAACTTGGCACATAGAGAAGTCACTTGACCAAAGCCATGCAGCTGGCGAGCCGCAGTTGGAACCCAAGCGCTCATCTGGACGCAAAGTGTACCTCCATGGCCCTCATGCTGGGCTGCTTCGAGAGAAAAACCCTTCACGGAAACCAAAATGATCGCTTGCTTCTGAGACAACTCTCTCTCAGGGACTTATCACAGATTAGGAGCACTGCTCTTTTGTGTAAAAAGAACTGAGACTGGCCAAATATTTACCAGCCCGTGCAGAGGGCTGTGGACTGGCCCAGCAGCAGAATTAACTCCTCGCGCAGTATCACAGGCCAAGCTGTTGCTAGACAAAGTGGAGGACAGAATCCTCGACATTCAGACAGCTCGGCTTTGGGCAAAGAGGGACCGAAGGAAACCCCAGGAAGCAGCCAGAGGCATGGCAGGGATGGCCACCAACAAAACCCTGGAGAGATTTCTTCTAAGGTTCAGGACTTCCAGGGTTGCTATGACTGGGAGGGGTGCGGATGGGAGGGCTGGCTTATCCCAATACTGCCTTTGTCATTCCAATCCTGCTGGACAAAAACTGATTTTTAATCTTTCATAGGTTGGGATTTTTATTTTTCTTAAATTAAAAAAAAAAAAAGAAAGAAAGCCAAAAAGGTGAGGTTAATCATTCACCAGGCTGCAATTTACCTGAGTTGCGGGAATGCCAGTTTCTTCCCAGTAGGCAGGACCTGGAGTCCAGCTGGATTTTTAGGAGTCTTCCGTGGGTCTCCCTGGGTGTCTGGCTAAAACCCTCCCCTTCCTACCAGCTTTCTACCTTGCATTTAGCTGCTTCCTGAACAAGGCTCCAGGGTACGTCAGTCTTCGTTCAAGCCACTTCCCCTTGAAACCTTGAGGTACCCATCTTTGAAGGATGGACTGGGGGTGGGGGTAGGAGACAGGAAGGAGGCCTCCGCTCCAGCAAACTATGAATTTGAGAGACAGCAAAATCGGAAAGCTCTCCACTACAACACAATTCCTCAATACAACGGCCTACACTGAAGCATGCACCAGTTGTGGGAGGCCAGGCTTAGCCCAGCCCACTGCATAGCTTATTCAATCACATTTTGCAAAGGAAAAAAACCCAACAAGGAAAAACCTAACCACTCACTTCCCCTCAAGAAACGAAGCACCAAGTCATTTCCTAAAAATCCCTAAAGCCCCGGCCAGACCCAGAAAGAATGGGGCACAGCCTGAGGGAAACTGCCAGGGGCGCTGCCGTGCTCCTCAGGCCCCACTCCCAGCCCATCCCCCCCAGGGTGGGTGCAGGGCAGCCAGCCGGGCCTGCTTTTCGGCATCTCGCTGCTCCAGCCCACTTCTGGGATGTTTTATGACCACGCAATATTCTGGAGATTTCCACTTCATTTACTTTTAGACACTGATCCCCAGGGCTGGGAGTGGCATTGGTTCAAAGGGAGAACTTTGTTTTCCCAAGCTGATTCAGCGCTCCAAAGAGCATTTTTCTTAATCAGGGGCGAGGTCTCCAGTGGAAGCTCCCACCAGTTCCACTCCTAGACAATTCTGCCTTCCAACTGAGAATTTATCAAGATGCTCAGAAATCGACCCCATGGCCAAAGAAACGCTTTTCTCCCATAATTGTGACATCTGCACGCTCCACTATGTCTCCAGGACAAAAGTCAAGCCAACTGCAGGACGGGCTATGCCCCTGCCCAGCCTCCCAGGCCCAAACCTGCCTCAGTGACCCCAAAGCACACCTGACTGCCACACACCTGGCTCCCCTATGTTGGCCCCCACATGCCACCAAAATAGGGACAGCAGCATGGGCAGGACGCCTGCAAGGACGACTCTACGTGACCTGCAGAGGCAGGGAGCCTGTGGGAAATGCCTCTTGAATGGGTTTTTGCATGACCTGGCAAGGGATGGGCCAACCTGGCCGAGATGGTTCCGCCCTCTCACCCTCCCTCCTCCCAGCTCCTAAAAACCTCTCCAGTTTTCCAAAGCCAAATAAGACAGGGACCAGACGTTCCCTATTTTGTCAATCAGCTCTTCACACAGTTCAAGTCACCTCACTGCATGTCCCCAAATGTTTCTCCACGGCCCCCACAGCCAAGAGCCAAAACCAACACAAACAAAAGGACAAATAACCAAAGTTCCAAGAGCGGGCAAACCCGAGGTTTCGGGGGTTGGTGAGTTTTTCTTTTCGGGGAGTATAAGCAAACATACTAGAGGAATAGATAGAGACTTCAGTGGAGAGTTTAAAGAATTCCACCATGAAACTCGAAGAGGGCTGGAGTGAGTCCACAGTATGTTGCATTTGTCAGGGAACAAAAGACTAGCCATTGGGAACACAGACACGAAGATCCATCTTTAAAGAAACGGTGTTTGGGAGAGGGACAGGGGCTTCCTGCTCCACCAGGCCAAACCTCCCCAGGGGTAACTCTAAAAGTGAGCCCGGTCCTCCCCACCTCCAAGCTCAAGGTTGCTGCACTAGAAAGCGCAGCAGGGCAGGCCACGGTAAGTGGCAGGGCTTGGCCCATGGGTAAGCCAGGTCCCGTCTGTCCACTCAACTCAGGTCGCCGAGGTGGGGCCCATGTCTGCCCGGAGGGTACGGACCGCAAGCAGTGACCCCCTCACACTTCCGAGCTAATTCTCCCGCGAAGCGCGGGGATTCTCGAATCCCCGCACGCAACCGGTGGCGAGCGCACCTCGCTACTCCTTCTCCAGCGTGGACCTGAGAGGCGGCGGCCCGGCAGGAGCGCGCGCGGGCCCGGGAGGAAGCCGGCCTGGGGCGAGGACCGTGGAGAAGACGCTGGTCCCGGGGGCCGAGGACTGGGACTTTGTAGGCCAGTTGATCTGACACCCTCATCTCGCCCGCAAAGACCCAGCCCTCAGCTCCCGTTCGTCTCGGAGTTCGGGCTGCGGCGCGTCCCCGACGGGCTTCCCGGGTCTGGGTCCGGCCGCCGGCTCCGTGCACCGCGCTCCGCTCGGCCGAAGCTCCGGGTGTCCCTCAGGCAGCATCCCTCAGGGAAGTCCACCGCCCCGACCTCCAGCCGCGGGCTCCGAACCCAGCCCTCGAAGGGTTACACGACGCTCCGCGCGCGCGGCGGCCTCCAGGCCACCCCCAGGCCGCCTCCCGCAGGCCGAGGGACAGCGCTGGAGGAGGGAGAGATGCGGGGACCAAAGCCCCCCCGCCGCAGCCCCACCCGCGAGTGGGGCGCAAGAGTTCCGCGCCGAGAAACTTCGCCAGGCTCTCACGCCGCGCCCCAGGAGGCCCAGCTCCGCTCCGCCTGGGTTACCTGCGCTCAGCTCGGCGGGCGCGCGGCGCGGGGCACAGTAGGGGGGCGGGGGCCGGGGCCGGGGCCGACCTCTCGCCGCAGGCCGCGCCCTCCCGCACGGCCGAACCCGCGCCGCCGCCAGGGCACTGGGGGTGTAGCCGCGAGCCGGGGCCCGCGCCCCGACGTTCCAGGAGCCCCGCGCGCTCCTGGCCGGGAGCCGTGGCCTCGCTCGACCTGCCTGGGACCTGGGGGCCGCCGCCGCCCCCTCCCCGAGGAGAGCGAGCCCAGCGAAGCCCGGAGAGGAGCGGGGCGGCGAGACCCCTCGAAAGTCTGGGGGTCAGCTCGCTAGCGCGGCCCGACCTGGCTCCACGTGCTGGTGACACATCAGAAAGGCTGCGCGCCCCGCGGCTCCCGGCGGGCGGACGCGACCAGCGCCCGCCCGCACCGCCTCCCGGAGCCAAGCGGACGGCGCCCCGCCCCGGCCCGCCCTCCGCCCGCCCCTAGGCGGCACCGCCCCCGGCCGCGACGCCCGCTCCAACCTGCGGCACCGGCGGGAGAGACCCGGGTGGCGGTGAGGGGCGGCCCAGGATCCCCGGTCCCGGGTGGCCCGTGCCGCCCCGGGGATGGAGTCCCGACGCTGGCGGCCGGACTCGACAGTCTCGAGTGCCTTCCTCCCAGTCACGCAGCCCTTCCCGCCCCCGAGCCCAGTAATTTTCCCTTTTCCTCCTTTGACCGGTCCGAGCAGCTGCCAGCGCTTCCTCTCGCGGAGACCGGCGCGGAGAGCCCCCTGCCGGCCGCTCGGCTCCTGGGCTGTGCCCCCGCCCGGTGGAGCGCGCCTCCGCCGGCCTCAACCTCCCCATCTGGAACCTGGAGCCAACGGGCACTTCCGGCAGGGCTTTGGTGGCACACGGGCGAGATTATAAATTAAAGCGCCAAACGTAGTGCCCGGCAGCATGCTTTCTTGAGATGTTAATTTCGTGCTTTCAACTCCTGGTTCCAGCGGCCTGCAGACAACCTCTCTTCCTGGCTGTGCTGTTTGAAAAGCTGAGTTCGTTTAGGGGGGCTGTGGAAGAGGAATGGGACGGAAAAACTTCGAGGCTGAGGGACAGCTGTCCCAAGGTTAGCGAGGGGTGGGAGGTCCGTGGAATCTCATTGGTGGAGACCTGCCGACCCGCTCTCCGGAGACGCCAGGATGTGAGGGAGTAACTGCATGTCTCCTCTGGGACCTGGACCACCCATAGGCCTCTACCAAGGTCCCCAGCCTCAAGATGGCCAGGATTCCAGCCCAAATAACCACTGAGGTTCAGTTTCCTGACCTCTCTTCAGGTGGAGACTTGGAGCCACTCAAAGAAAATCACGTGACATATCTGTCTGTGTCCCGACATAGATATTAGCTATGTTCCTGCCTTCTCCTTCCTGGCCTTACCAAACCCAGATCATGTCTTCAAACCTCACTGTGAGGCTGGGCACGGTGGTGCACACCTGTAATCCCAGTGCTTTGGCGGGGGCCAAGGCAGGAGGATTGCTTGAGCTCAGGAATTTGAGACTAGCCTGGGAACATAGCAAGACTCTGTCTCTACAAAAAGCAAAAAAAAAAAAAAAAAAGAGCTGGGTGTGGTAGCATACACCTGAGGTGGGAGGATCGCTGAAGCCCAGGAGGTGGAGGATACAGTGAGTTATGGTCGCACCACTGCACTCCAGCTTGCATGACAGAGTAAGACCCTGTCCAAAACAAAAAATCCTCACTGTGGTAAGAGTTGAGTCGTGTATCTGCTCCTCAAATTGCTGGTCCCCCTGTCCCCACATCGGGGTCCCTGGATGGGACATGTCCAGCAGCTGGTGCTCCCAGGAGAGCACAGCGTGGGGAGGGATGGCAGCCGAGCCCTGGCAGAGACGCCCAGAGTGCCGGGGCATGGACAGCGCTGGCCCTGGCCTCGATAATCCCTGTTTTGTGGGAGCCCAGGATTAGAAGGGAAGAAAGAAGATGCCCTGACGTTGCTGGAGTTGCAGCCGGGGCTGGAGGGGGTCTGGAGTTAGTGCTCTGCTTTCTCTTCCCCTTTTATTGCTCGCTCCAAATCTGACAAACCCTTAGGATCTCTGAGATTCAGGAGCCTGGAGGAGCCGGTGTCCTGGGGGGATGAAAGGGCAGGGTTGTAATGGGTTTACCCTGGTGCTGATCCCAGAGAAGCTTGAAGAAGATTAAGATTTGCTCCCTGGGCCTGAAATCTCTATGCTACCCCCTGACCACATCAAAGGACACGGCCGTGGGGGGCACTTAATCCCATCAATGGAATCAAAGCTGGACAAGAAAGGAAATTCTTCGATCTTGGGGCAGCAGCAGGGAGCAGCTCACTACAGAAAGGCAGATACGAGGGCCTGGACTTCTCCACTGGCAGGAACATCCCAAGAAAGATCCAGTCCATAGGCAGACAGGCCTGCCCTTTTCTTGTTGAGGTGGCCACTGCGGGAAGGTCAACCACAAGAACTTGGGACACCCAGCAGCAGGACTGGGCCTGCCTCCAGGGGCAGAGAAGGACCTGGGGCGGGGGGCAGGGGGGCGGTTAACCAACATCGCACAGCTTTTCTGGCTCCCAGCTTGACTTCCGGAAAGGGCTTTTGCACGTGACACTCCTTGCCACCAGTGTTTCCCAAAAGGCGGTGCTCATATGAGAGATGGTTTTAGATGGGAAAAAATGTAATATGTGGTATTAAATGTAAATTTTATAAATATTGCTGTTACAATGAGGCTAAAATGGTTAAAGTGACAAGAATTTAGTAAATAATGGTTTAGGTGGTATTCTGATACGGCAACAATAGTGGCAGTGGTATGCAAATGAATAAATTTAGAAAAATAAACCAGATGCAGTGGCTCAGGCTTTTAAGCCACAAGCACTTTGGGAGGCTGAGACAGACAGATCACTTGAGCTCAGGAGTTCAAGACCAGCCTGGGCAACCTGACAAAACCCTGTCTCTACAAAAACAAAATTAAAAAACAGAAAAACTAGCCAGGCATGGTGGCGCCACCTGTAGTCCCAGCTACTTCGGAGGCTGAGGTGGGAGGATCACTTGAGCCCAGAAGGTTGAGGCTGCAGTGAGCTGTGATTATGCCACTGTACCCTAGCTTGGGCAACAGAGTAGACCCTGTCTCAAAAAAAAAAAAAAGAGGCCGGGCACAGTGGCTCATACCTGTAATCCAGCACTTTGGGAGGCTGAGGTGGGTGGATCACCCAAGGTCGGGAGTTTGAGACCAGCCTGATCAACATGGAGAAACCACATCTCTACTAAAAATACAAAATTAGCTGGGTGTGGTGCTGCATGCCTGTAATCTCAGCTACTTGGGAGGCTAAGGCAGGAGAATCACTTGAACCCTGGAGGTGGAGGTCACAGTGAGCCAAGATCAGGCCATTGCACTCCAGCCTGGGTAACAAGAGGGAAACTCCATCTCAAAAAAAAAAAAAAAAAAAAGGAAAGAAAAACACTCCTTTCAGTCATCTTTAGAGAGAAATGTTGCCTTAGATCAACAGCTTTCAAACTCAGTCATGCCCCAGGACAGGAAATATCTGTGTATGTGTGTGCCTGTGTGTGTGTATGTATGCATATATGTGTATGTATCTATGTACATATGTAAAACAAATGTTTTATGAAACAATTCTTATGTGCTCAAATATATATTCTGTGTTACCGTTTCATTTTTAAAATACTACTTACAGCAAAAACAGAAGTCACTAGAACAACAGGAAAAAAAAATACTGCTTACAAGCTGTTAAATTCGTTTCACTTAACAGGGTTACCTCCTGCTGTTTGAGAACTACTGCTTTTGAGAACATACTGTGATGATGATGATGGTATTGACAGCTCTCAGTTATTTTTATTTATTTATTTTGAGACAGAGTCTCACTGTGTTGCCCAGGCTGGAGTGCAGTGGCATGATCTCAGCTCACTGCAACCTCCACCGCCCAGGTTCAAGAAATTCTCCTGCCTTAGGTTCCCTAGTAGCTGGGATTACAGGGATCCGCCACCATGCCCGGCTAATTTTTGTATTTTTAGTAGAGATGGGTTTTCATCATGTTGGCCAGGCTGGTCTTGAACTCATGACCTCAGGTGATCCGCCTGCCTCAGCCTCCCTCAATGCTAGGATTACAGGTATGAGCCACTGTACCCGGCCCAGAGAGTTCTGACAGAAGACACAGGCATCCTGGAGACCAGAAGGAGAAAAGGGCTGGTGATAACCTGAAGTACTTTGTAGGTGACTATGGAATTTGTGAGGCTTATTTTCTCAGCATATTCTGCTCAGATGGCAATGCATCTAGGTTTTGTTTCTCTCAGCTCAAATGGTCTGGACGGAAGGGGAGCCCCAAAACCCAGGGGAAAGGCAAGCAGGAAGTGAAATCTTTACCGCAGAAAAACCACTTTGTCAGTGCTTGGGGCCTGTTTCGATTCCTCACCTCCTGTGCAACCTTCAGTGTTACTTCCTGCCTCTGAAGTTCAGTTTCCTCATCGGCAAAATTGGACGTGATTTTTTTCTCTGTGATTTCTCCCAGCTTGACTATTCCATTACTGGAGGAACAGAAGTTGAGTTTTCTTTTGCTGGCCTTCATTCATTCAGCCAACAAACAGAGGCTCTTTATCTACCAGTGGAAGAGAAGATAGGACACTTGCCTTCCAGCAGCAGCAGAGGGGTAAATTCCCCAGGAAGGAATCAGTTCTCTCCAGGTGTTGTCATATTTCAGCAATGCCATGGCTGTGCTTTCAGCTGAATTCAGTTTTCCTGGATGATGGGGAGGAGGCAGGTGGTCTGAGGCTCCCTACCGGGGCTGGCCCTCTGCACGTGATGCTGAGGATAGCTCCTGGGAAGCGAGGTCACACAGTGATCCCTACTGACCCCAGGTCCCAGTCTTCTTACTCAGGGTTTTCTGAAATGCTTTCAGTGGCCAAGGCACCTGTCTGGAAAACGTTAGAGCCCTTGGTGCAGAAGTTAAGCCTTTGGCCTTTGAGCTTTATCTTTGCCCTCACCTTCTGTGACTGAATTGATTCTTGTCTTTACGATCCCTCTCTCTGTGTGTGATGGTCACTGTGCCATGTTACCCCTTCAAGGAAGGGCGTGTCCCAGCTGCTTGAGTACTGTCAATAGACGCCTTCTGCCTTCAGAGCCGCCTAGTCTAAGGCCTCTGGACAGCCCACATCCAGTGAGTGGTGGGGGAGGGAGGATCTCCCTCATTTTACACCTGCTTCCCATTCTTCCCCAGGTGGAATAAGCATTCTGCACACTAAACTCTGTCTAGGGGTCTGCCTCCTGGGGAATCCAACCTTTGATAGCCTATATCTGTGTCCCTCCCTTGCCCCTAAAGCCTTAATACTATAATCAAGTATAGCGATTTTGGTGACTATCTGCTGTTCCTATCGATCAGGCATGAGTGTTTGACAAGTAAAGTGCCAGCTTGGCCTACAGGCTGGCAAAGAGAGAGACCATCTCCTGGGTGCATGTCAAGTTAGTAATGAAGATGACTTTTCCAAGAAGATTTGAGCTCATGCTGTAGATGAGCATCAAGATAGAGCTTTCTCGGTGACCTAGAACTAATCACTTCCCTTCTCTTTGCCTGTTTCTGCGGTGTGAAATGAGAGGGTTGGCTGGTTTCACTCCCAGCAGTCTATGATTCCAAATTGGTAACTTTTGTCCCCAAGGATGGGGTTAGACCCTTAGGGTTTGCTAATAAAACCATATACAGAGAATGAGAATTTGTTTCTTAATTCAAAACTCAATTTTACCTGCAGGTTAGAGGGGCCACAAGGGAAAGAAAAGAACCCCTGCCTGCTTGGATGCAACCTAGATCATAATATCTGAGCGTCAAAGATGACTGAATGAGGGCAGAGATCCCCAAGATCTGGTTGTGCTTTGGTGAGTTCCTGTTCATCCTGCAGAGCCCAGCCACAAGGTCACCTCCTCAGGGAAGTCTTCCCTAACCCTTCAGGTCAGGACCTGCCTTGTGCCAGGGCTCTGTCTCTGTTCTAGCTGCTGGAAACACAGATATGACTGAGACACCATCTGGCTCCTAAGGGGCTTCCCACTATGGTGTGAGACACACAGAGAGGTCCCAGACAAGACACTGAGTGACGCCTTACCTGGGGGAATCAGAAGCTTCTCAGAGGAGGTAATACCAGAGTCTTGTCACAGGCATCCAATCTGACTCTGATCCAGTGTCTGGATCTAGCTGCTAATTTGCAGGAAGTACTGACAGAGGAGCTTACTGGATTGCACCGAGAGTTTGCAGTAAGCAAAATCTAGACTGTGGGAAACTTTCCAGGTCCAGTGGCGCAGGGTCCTCAACAGACACACTGCAAGGAAATGAAAGGGAAGCAAGAGACACCTACTGATAGAAAAAAAGCTTCTATCTATTTTTTTTAGTGAGCAAGGTTAAACCATAGTGTATAAAGATGAATTAGGTGATAAACTAAAATGCAAGGAAGTGATGAGACAGTAAGGATACTTCCAGCCTCGGCGGGGGGCGGGGGGTGGGGGGTGTGATTGGAAGGGGCACATAAAAAAGGTTTCTGTATCTGGCAAAATTCTCTGACTTGGATGGTGCTCCCCTTATAACTCATTAAGGCATTCACTTGATTTGTGTGCTTTTCAAATCTGTGTTTTATTGTAGTGTAAAAGATTTAAAAACATCTTTCTCCAGGCTAGAATATTGGGCTAAAACTCATAGCATGAGGCATAATATATGGAATTGCCAAATTCTGATCTATGTTTTAAAAAATATCCTGGAGGTTTTCGCTGCCCACAAATGACTGTGTCTGCCTGCGTGACTCTCAAAATGCAGTACCAGAGGCCCTGTGTTTTGCCCTGGACACTGGGGAGGAGCAAAAGGGAGGACTCTACCAGGGGCAACCAGCAGGGGCAGAGCCTTTGCAGCTTCAGCCCTTCCCATTAGGGAGGACTGCTTATAACTCTCTGGATGGAGGAACCCCAGTCACACAGATCTCATCATGAGGTCGCAAGGGTCAAGTCCCACTGCAGAAGGGGCTACTATGATGGCGGGTGGCCTGTGATCCCCTTGCTTCTGCAAGGTCCAGGCTCTGAGGTAGAAACCTAGAATTTTAGGACACAAGGCATTTAGGACACAGCTGTTTCAACTGTAGAATTTTACAATGAAGGAAGCTGAAGTCCAGGGAGTGTAAGCGATTTAATGGAGGTCATGCAACAAACTCAACATATGTGTCCCTTTCTGCCCCTGCCTTCACTTCTGTCTTCATTCTTTAAGCCAATGACCTACCTCTGGCTCCACGGGGGTGCATGTAGATACCTGCTGGCCTTCAAGATAATTACAAGATTTCTGTTCCCCAGCCTCACCCTGGTGCCTCTATCTGACTTGTCTTCACTTCTAGTTCCTCTCACCAACCTTGACCTCTTCCAGTTCTTCATCTTTGAATGCCCATGTTTCCCCAAACATCTTTGCATTGACTTCTTCTGTACCTTGCATTTTTTTTTTTTTTTTTTTTTTTTGGAGACGGTTTTTCACTCTGTCTCCCAGGCTGGAGTGTAGTGGCACCATCCCAGCTTACTACAACCTCTACCCTCTGGGCTCAAGCAATTCTCCCACCTCAGCCTCCCGAGTAGCTGGGACTACAGGCACGTGCCACCATGCCTAATTTTTCTGGTATTTTAAATAGAGATAGGGTTTCACCATGTTGGGCAGGCTGGTCTTGAACTCCTGACCTCAAATGATCCGCCTGCCTTGGCCTCCCAAAGTGCTGGGATTACAGGCGTGAGCCACCGCGCCTGGCAATTTTTGAATTTTTTGTAGAGATGGGGTTTTATTGTGTTGCCCAGGCTGGTCTCAAACACCTGACCTCAAAAGATCCATCCGCCTTGGCCTCCCAAAGTGCTGGGATTACAAGCGTGAGCCACCGTGCCCAGCCCCTTGCACTTCTGCTATATTGACTTTGGCTTGGCTCATCTTCCTGTCCTCCACTGGCGTGGAATTCTCTGCTCTAGCTCCTTCAGAAAACCCAGTGTTCAGTCTTGAAGCTCCTTCTCATCAGGAATTTGAAGGGACAGGATTCAAGGCAATATCCAGTAGAGCAGGACTTTTCACCTTCCTACCCTTATCCCTGAATATCTGGACTGTCTAGGCTAAGGCACTTGCCAGAAAAGGCCTCAATTTGTATTTCTTAACACTTTCATGATGACACTGACACCCTAGCTCAGCATTACCTTCAAAAGCCAAGAACGTCTCTTCCATTTCTTGGAATCTTAGAGAAAAGGTCAACATTTCTCTGCTGCCTGGGCCCTACACCTTGTCTGGGATAACCTGAGACTCTGCTGACATTCAATCTGCCTAAAGCTCCTCATGGTCAGCTGTGCAACAGGCCTCAGGGAAAGTAATGTGGTTTTTGAGGGTTACATTAACAGAAATATGGGGTATAGAATGAAGGAGGTGAAGTTCCGTTTATGAGACTATCTGGAGTAGTAAGTTCAATACTGAGTGTTACAATTGAAGAGGACAGAGGAGTGTGTCAAAAACAGGGTCCAAGAATGGGAGGAGGCGCTCAATGTCATGTTATTAATACATTAAATCGGACTGTTTATCCTCGAGATGATGTGGGGAGTGTCATAACTGGCTATGGGATAGATTCAAAGGGTCCGTTCACCAGGGCTGGGAAAGAAGCGCCCACCAGCTGAACAATATGGTTTGCTTTGTAGACAGGAAGGTAGGCGGTGCGCACGGCCTGCATAACTCACCTTCCAAGGAACAATCCAGAAACCACCATTCCGGAAACTCAAGCACCCTCTCTGGAAAGTTGCCCAGCCATAACACCAGCAAATAGGGCGGGACCCGAGTCTCAGTGAAGAGGACTCCCACTCTATGAAGTGCCGCTGGAGGAAAGGAAACTCGGGGACCTGCGGCGAGGCGCTTCGTGGCGGAGGCCGAGCTCATCTGCAAGGTGGACCCTGGAGTCTCGAAGCCCAGGGGCACTGGCTCCTGGCCGACTGCGGAGCCCGGGGCAGGAGAGGAACTGGAGGGCATCTGAACAGAATCCGAAAATGGAAAAAATGCCACATAGAAGAAGGGGTGGCATACGTGGAGGAAACCAACTTTCTACAGCCACACCCCAATCTCGGGCCTCAGGCACGGACGGGGTTCGAACCCGCGATCTTCGGTTTACGAGACCGACGCCTTACCACTTGGCCACCGCGCCTGACAGCCCAGGGAGCGGTGGAAGCTCTCAGTGGAGGGGAGGTGGTGCCGACTGGGAGCGGCGGCCTCAGCCCCGCCCCGGCCCCGCCCCCACCGCTCCCACCGCTCCCACCCGCAAGCCCAGGCCCAGCTCAGCGAGCACCGCTTCCGCCCGCTCAGGGCCACATCCCGCGCCCGCCGTCTGCGGGACCCGAACCCGCCTCTTGAAAGAGCCCAGCCCTCCTCCAACCCTCCTCGTCCGCCGTGAGTGCTGCCCCAGGATCCAGCCCGCGCCCAGAGCAGGCGGCGGCTAGGCGGCGAGGTCGAAAGCGACAGCACAGAGCCGGCCAGTCGTAGAGAAAACTGGGCTGAGGCGGAAGCGGAAGCGGAGACGGCGGCCGCGGACCGGCCGGGCAGCGTGTGACCCTGGCCGGGTCATTTCCGTCTGGCCCGGCAGGATCCGTGGGCGGCTCAGGCCGGGTCGGTGGGGACCAGCGTGCAAGAAGAAGGGCGGCGCGGCCGGAGCTCCGAGGAAGACGCGGGGAGTCCGGGGCGTGGGGTCAGGCTCCGGGGCGCCGGGAGGCGACTTCCCTCGCTGCCCTGCACGAAGCACGACCTTCCCCGGATTCAGCTCGCTCCCCCTGCTGCAGCCCCTGGCAGACAGGACTCTGAGCATCTCTGCAGCCTGGACCTTGCCCCGGAGGAGCCGAGGTGGGCATGCCAGGGGCGGCCCCCAGGGATGTCATGGCGACCCGAATGGCGGAATCATATAGTCTGTCCTACCGCGGAACAGTAGATCACTGTGAAATGGAACCATCCGGATTCCAAGGACCGATTGTCAGCATAGGCAGAGCGCAGAAACTAACGTGAAGATTGCCGGAAAAACAAAGGGGAGAGGGAGCCTGGGACTGGGGTTGGGGGACAAAGGGGACTTTAACTTAATTGGCAGTGTTTTGTTTCTATTCTACGGAAGAGGCAGAGGTGAGGGGCTGGGAACATGAGTGCTTATTAGGATACTGTATACTTTTTTCGTAAATTTTTTATTTTCTTATTTTAAAAAGGGGGATTAGGTCCGTCTGTCCTTGTTTGGCCTGTGGCCACCAGCATCTGTCCCAGGAGAGAGGTGAGTGTGCATGGGTGGGGGAAGAGAAGCCCTTCTCTCAGGCAGGGCTCTTGCTCACTGGGGACAGCCACCCTGCCACCACCACTGCCAAATTAAGCCGTATTTGTGTGTAGAACTTTGTCTTTTTTTTTCTCTCTTTTTGAGACAGTCTCGCTTTGTCGCACAGGTTGGAGTGCAATGGGGCGATCCAGGCCCACTGCAACCTCCCCTTCCCGGGTTCAAGCAATTCTGTTTCAGCCTCCCAAGCAGCTGGGATTTCAGGCACCCACCCCCGTGCCCGGCTAATTTTTTGTATTTTGAGTAGAGATGGGGTTTCATCATGTTGGCCAGGCTGGTCTCGAACTCCCGACCTCAGATGATCACCTGCCTCAGTCTCCCAAAGTGCTGGGATTACAGGCATGAGCCACCGTGTCTAGCCTCCTCTTTATGCTTTTGAAAACTCTGTTCCCTCTGGACTCTTCAACTAATGATGCTGGAAAAATTGGATATCCACATGCAAAAGAATGAAGTTGGACCCTAACCTAGCACCATGTACAAAAATTACCTCAAAATGGATTCAGGACAGGCTGGGAGCTGTGTGGCTCATGCCTGTAATCCCAGCACTTTGGGAGGCCAAGGTGGGCGGATCACAAGATCAAGAGATTGAGACCATCCTGGCCAACATGGTCTCGGTGAGACCCTGTCTCAACTAAAAAAATACAAAAATTAGTTGGGCTTGGTGGCGCATGCCTGTAGTCCTAGCTACTCGGGAGGCTGAGGCAGGAGAATTGCTTGAACTAGGGAGCTGGAGGTTGCAGCGAGCCAAGATTGTGCTACTGCACTCCAGTCTGGCGACAGAATGAGACTCTGTCTCAAAAAAAAAAAAAAAAAAAGACATATTAAAAAAAAAAACAGGTTCAGGACATAAACATAAGACCTATAACTATAAAAATCCTGAAAGAAAACATACGGGGAAAGGTCTATGACATTAGATGTGGCAATGATTGTTTTGGATATGACACCAAAAGCAAGAATAGACTAATGGGACTACGTCAGACTTAAAAACTGCGCAGCAAAGGCAACAACAGAATGAAAGGCAATCTGTGGAATGGGAAAAAATACTGCAAACCAGATATCTAATAAGGGATTAATATCCAAAATAAAATTTAGACTCCTACCACTCAACAAAAAACAACTCAAACATGGGCAAAAGTCTGGGTATGGATGCTCATGCCTGTAATCCCAAGCTTACCTTGGGAGGTCCTTACCTTGGGAGGATCACTTGAGGCCGGTAGTTTGAAACTATCCTGGGCAATACTGTGAGACCTCATCTCTACGAAAAAGAAACTAAAATAAGGCAGGCATGATAGCACCTATAGTCCTAGCTGCTTGGTAGGCTGAGGCAAGAGGATCACTTGAGCCCAGGAGTTCAAGGTTGCAGTAAGCTATGATTGTGCTACTGTACCCTAGTTTGGCCAACACAGCACAAGAAAAACAATAAAGTGTATCTTTTCATCAGTTATAACAGGTGCACAACTCTTGCGCAGTGGAAGCTATGCAGTTGGGAGGGCAGAGAATATGTGGGAACTCTTTGTGCTCAGTTTTACTGTGAATCTAAAACTGCTCTGAAAAATTAAGTCTGTGAAAAGAAATGAATTACCAAGTCATGAAAAAACACAAAAGAACCTTAAATGTATATTACTAAGTGAAAATGCATATTACTGATATGGTTTGAATATGTCCCCTAAAGTTCATGGGTTGGAAACTCGATCCCCAAGATGATGATCTTGGAGATGGGAACTAATGGGAAGTGTTTGGGTCATGGGGCCACCAGCCTGATAAATGCATTAATGCCGTTCTCAAGGCAGTGGGTTCATTATGGAGCAAGTGGTTTTCTTATAAAACAAGTTTGCCTTCCCACCCCCTTTTTGCTCTGCCTCCATGGGTTGATGCAGCAAGAAGGTCCTCACCAGATGCCGGCTCCTCAATCTTTGACTTCCCAGCCTCCAGTGCCATGAGCCAATACATTTCTGTACGTTATAAATTACCTAGTCTATGGTATTCTGTTTTAGCAGCTCAAAATGGACTGAGACAAGCTAATCTGAAAAGGCTGCATACTATTATGTGACATTCTAAAAAGGCACAACTATGGAGACAGTAAAAACATCAATGGTTGCCAGGGGCTGAGGGGTGGGAAGGATGGATAGGGCACAGAGGGTTTTTAGGGCAGCCAAACTTTTCTGCATGTTATTATAATAGTGGGTACATGTCATTATATACTTGTCAAAACCCATAGAGGGGTTCTGGGTTGGGAAAAATAAAAAAATCCCATAGAACGTATGACACCGAGAGTGAACCCTAGTGTAAACTATGGACTTTGAGTGATGATGTGTCAATGCAGGGTCATCAGTTGTAATAGTGTACCACTCTAGTGGGGATGTTGATGGTAAGGGAGACTAGGGAGATCCGGGGGCCGTGGGTATATGGGGAACTCTGTGCTTTCTGCTTAATTATGCTGTGAACCTAAAACTGCTCTTTAAAAATGTATTTTACAAGGCTGGGCGCGGTGGCTTTTGCCTGTAATCCTACACTTTGGGAGGCCGAGGCGGATGGATTGCCTGAGTTCAGGAGTTTGAGACTAGCCTGGGCAACATGGTGAAATTCTGTATCTACTAAAATACAAAAAATTAGCTGGGCGTGGTGGTGGGCACCTGTAATCCCAGCTACTCGGGAGGCTAAGGCAGGAAAATTGCTCGAACCGGGGAGGTGGAGGTTGCAGTGAGCCAAGATCGTGCCACTGCACTGTAGCCTGGGCAGTGGAGCCAGACTCCATCTCATAAATAAATAAGTAGGATAGGTTAAATGCAGTCACAATTTTTTTGCAGCTTTTCTCACCTAGAGGTGGAGGCTATACCCCCACTCTTTGGTACAGGCCGGCCATGGTGCTTGCTTTGGCTGAAAGAATGTGGCAAAAGTGATGTTATGTAAGTTCTGAAGCTTAAAGCCCCAAAAGACGCAGCTTCTGCCTCCACTGTCTTAGGAAATAGGCCTGAGAATGCCGTGGAAGGAAGGCAGTCTAGGTACTGAAGGTAGAGAGGCCCCGAGGAGTCATTCCAGCCAACAGCCAGCACCATCTGCCAGACATGTCAGGCGGCCATCTGGGACCTTCCAGCTCAGCTGACCCCTCAGCTGGATGCAGCTGCAAGAGTGAGCCCAGGCATACCCAGCAGAGAAACTGCCAGCGTACCACAGAATCAGAACGATAATAAATCATTGTATGCGCTAGGATCTGAGGGTGGTTTGTTACATAGAAGCAATAGTTCATTGATACAGGAGGTCATATGCGGCTTACACACCTTTTCATTCTAGGTTTGTGGGGTGGTGGTTATTTGCATGGAGTAGGCAAAAGTTAGCGATGCAGGGTAACTTTGGCAGGGGCCATACACGGTGTCCCTTCAGCCTCCATTTAGTCTGTTTCCTCATCTACGAAGCGGGAGTTAGCCATTAGCTCTCGCCCTGTGTTAATTCTAAATTGAGCAAGGTTCTTCATTATCCACCGCTGAAGTGAACAGGGGAATGAAATGCCAGCTTGACCCTTTGTCCTTTGGTACGGTAACAACTGACACTTTTCCTTTTGATCAAGTTCACAGCCACCACAAAAGCTCTAAATTAAGGTGCTGTTAGGAAGGAAAGTCAGTACAACTGGAGGCTCTTTGGAGAATATGTGGTCACTTTTTGTTCATTTGTTTAGAGACAGGGTCTGGCTCTGTCGACCAGGCTGGATTCCCTCTGGGATGGGGGATCTGCTGAGAGGAAGCCTAATGGAGAGGAAATTGGAACCCTGGTGTTTCAGGTACTTACTCCTATGTCTAATCAACTATCCCAATATTTACATCTTTTTTTTTTTCTTTTTTTTTTTTTTTTGTAGATGGAGTCTTGCTCTTGTTGCCCAGGCTGGAGTGCAGTGGCGAAATCTCTGCTCACTGCAATCTCCGCCTCCCAGGTTCAAGGGATTCTCCTGCCTCAGCCTCCTGAGTAGCTGAGATTACGGGCATGTACCACCATGCCCAGCTAATTGTGTATTTTTAGTAGAGACGGGTTTCTCTGTGTTGCTCAGGCTGGTCTCAAACTCCTGACCTCAGGTGATCCACCTGCCTTGGCCTCCCAAAGTGCTGGGCGTGAGCCACTGCGCTGGCTTTTTTTTTGGAGACAGAGTCTCCCTCTGTTGCCCAGGCTGGAGTGCAGTGGCTCGATCTTGGTTCACTGCAACCTCCGCTTCCCAGGTTCAAGTGATTCTCCTGCCTCAGCCTCCCAAGTAGCTGGAACTACAGGTGAGCGTCACCACGCCCAGCTGATTTTTGTATTTTTAGTAGAGACAGGGTTTCACCATGTTGGCCAGGATGGTCCGATCTCTTGACCTTGTGATTTGTCTGCCTCAGACTCCCAAAGTGCTGAGATTACAGGCGTGAACTACTATGCCTGGCCTAGATCTTAAAATAACAACTTGAGTATTTTCCATGGCTCTATGGGTTGACCAGGCAGTTCTGCTTCATCTGGTGGTGGCTGGGGATTTGGAATGGCCTCACTCTCCTGCTGGCCCTGGCTGGGGCCTCAGTTCTCCATGTGGCTGTTTGAGATTCCTCACAGCTGAGTTTTCTAAGAAGGTGCATTTTAAGAGGAAGGAACAGAAACTGCTGATCCTCTTGAGTTCAGAGCTCTGAAGTCCCAGAATGGGCTGGGCACAGTGGCTCTCACCTGTAATCCCAGCACTTTGGGAGGCCGAGGGGGGTGGATCACCTGAGGTAAGGAGTTTAAAACTAACCTGGCCAACATGGAGAAACCGTCTCTACTAAAAACACAAAAAATTAGGCGGGCGTGGTGGCAGGCACCTATAATCCCAGCTACTCGGAAGGCTGAGGCAGGAGAATTTCCTGAACCCAGGAGGTAGAGGTTGCAGTGAGCTGAGATCATGCCATTGCACTCGGAACTGTCTCGAAACTGTCTCGGAAAAAAAGGGCCGGGTGCAGTGGCTTACGCCTGTAATCCCAGCACTTTGGGAGGCTGAGTTGGACGGATCACAAGTCAAGAGATTGAGACCATCCTGGCCAACATGGGGGAACCCCATCTCTACTAAAAATAAAAAATTAGCTCGGTGTGGTGGCGCGCACCTGTAGTCCCAGCTACTCAGGAGGCTGAGGCAGGAGAATCGCTTGAACCTGGGAGGCGGAGGTTCCAGTGAACCGGGATTGTGCCACTGCACTCCAGCCTGGCGACAGAGTGAGTCTCCGTCTCCAAAAAAAAAAAGTCCCAGAATGTCGCTTTTGCCTCAAGTGATGCATTTTTGTGTCTATGCATCAAAGGAGTGGCAGAGTTAGCCCAGATTAAAAGAGATGAAGAATAAACTTCATTCACTGGCTCTGTGACTTTGGGCGTAGACACAAATTGGACTCAGTCCTGGGGCTGGGTTCAATCTTTACAAAGATGTAAAGAGATACAAAGTGGGTTCCTTTGTCTCTGCCCCACCTCAAAAAAAATGGGCTCATCTTGAGGCCTCGCTAGCAGGACGGTTTGGACCAGATACTCCTCCACGCTCTTTCCAGCCCCAATGGCCTTCAGAGCCCACACTCATAGCCCTTCAACCACAGAACCAAGGTCCGAGGGTCTGGCCCAGACTGCCAGTTTGGCAAAGTCCAGCTTTTGGTCAGGGGCTGACCTGGGAATGCCAACCCTGAAACCATGGCCAAGCGGTGGCAGAGCTGGAAAAGGCGTTTCTCCCTGGAGGCAGTTGCACTAGAAAAGGACCGAGAGTCCACAAGCTCCCGTGGGCTCGGTGTGGCCTATCAGGCTGTAGGAAACAGGCTCGTGTGTCAGCACCTCTGCTCCCCCAGTCTGGGCCTTTCAGAAACTCCAGCACCTTTTTAAACTCAAAGGCCACACCAATACGGAGCCCGACAAAGCCCGATATTAAAGTCGGAGCTTGGAGCTTGGGGTTTGAAGTGAGAGCCAGACCTGAACCAGGGGTGGCAGGAGAGTAAGGGAAACTTCCTGTGGCCAATCTCAGCCACCTCCTTAGTTCCAGGAAGGGCTGGCTTCAAGCCGGCTCCAGAGGTCCGGGGCCCCAGAGCCCACAAGCGCCCCCAGTGGACTTGGTGCCAGGTTGACCCCTCAGCCCACTTTAAGGCACAGTCCAGCCAGGCTGAGTCACAGTGAAGCGCTCCCTGTTCCTGGTCCTCTCTTCTGCCCCACGCAGCAGCAAGCAGGGCTGCAGGTCCTGCCTCCTGGCTCTGCTCCAGTCCTGCCTGCGTGACAACCCCTTGTTCCTGGAGAGGGGACCCAAGCTCCAGGGCTCAGCATTCCCAGCCTACAGTGACCTCGCCCCCTCTGAGCAGCCCGCTCCCTGATCGAGTTAGTCAAGTCCTGCTCTTAGATGATTCTTCCTCCCTGCTGCCTGGGCTTGAATCGCAGGTGACATGTGGCCAGGTCACCTGTGGTGGCTCAGTTTCCTCATCTGTAATACTACCCACCTCATAGGGAGTTGTGAGGGTCAGATAACCCAGGACATGCAAAGCACGTGGAACACTGCCTGGTCTGAGTAAGTCTTAAACCGGTGCAAGCCATTGTCATTAACCACCGCATTGGTGACTCCTGTGGGCCAAGCACCGGGTTAGGCTCAGGGATTTGGGAGGGAGGGTGGTAGAGGGAGGAATGAGGCCAAATCCGCTTCCCCAGGGCTTGAAAGAGGGGACCACCAGCTAGACTAACC
Source organism: Cheracebus regulus (assembly GCA_963574635.1). Classification (NCBI taxonomy): domain Eukaryota; kingdom Metazoa; phylum Chordata; class Mammalia; order Primates; family Pitheciidae; genus Cheracebus; species Cheracebus regulus. The sequence continues at coordinate 67,485 of CAUYQU010056769.1, forward strand.
AGAAAAGAAGAACCGGCCTCACGCTCTCAGAGCACCCCGGCTGCTGACCTGATGGGTCTCTGGATCCAGTGGCTGGTGGCACTGCTGCCTGCTGCTCCCAAGGGCCCTGGGCCTGAAGGCTGGTTCTGAAAATGAGGGGCTTTTCACCCTGGGGAGTAGTTTGATCATTTTTTGGAGAAATGGCTTGGCTGACATAGACCCTCCCAGCAAGGCTGTGAGAAGCCTGACTCCCTCGCCCAAGCACCCCACCACCCTAACCCCAGTGTTGCTGTATTTGGAGATGAGGCCTTGGAGGAGGTCAGTAACCTTAAATGAGGTCATATGGGTGAAGCCCTAATCCAACAGGACCCGTGTCCTTCTAAGACAAGAAAGGGACAGCAGAGAACGAGCTCACTGCACACAGAGACGAGGCCTGTGAGCACGTGAAGGCGGCGGCTGTCTGCAGGCAGAGAGAGGCCTCACAGAACCCAGCCCTGCGGGCACCTCGAGATTGAACTTCCATCTCCCAGAACTGTGAGAAAGTAAGTGTCTAAGCCTCCCAACCTGTGTGTTCTCTCAGGTCAGGCCCAGTTAAGACACACCCCAGTCTGGGCTGCCCTCACCCTCTCACCACCCCACTCTGAAACTGACCTGACCAGGCTACCCCCTGGCTGAAAATCCTTCGGTGTAGTCCCCATGGCCCCACTCGCCATGGAGCTAGCTGGCCCCTTCCGCCCCGCCCTCCCATCTCCCTTACCTGGCCAGCCTTGCCTACTGCAAGTCTCAGCTGAAGCCTCTTCAGGTGAGTCTAGGTGCCTTTTTTATACCTCGTGATTCTCACCATTGGCTACACATTAGAATCACCTGGGAGCTTTCAAACACATCCTGGTGTCCAAGCCCCACTCTCCACCAAAGGAATCAGAATTGCTGGGGTGGGGTGGTTTTCAGAACCTGTCTTGTACATTCTAGAGGCTCCCTAGCGTGCCATGAACCCAGCATTCCCCTGCAGCTGGCGTCTGATAGGTGCTGGTGAAACATCTGCTTAGTAGGTGAATGCAATAGATCCACCCTTGGCCCCCAGCCTCTATTCTGCCTGGCTAGACTTCAGCCCTCCTCCCCATGGCAATTCTTTTACATTCCACAGTCCTTTGGGAGCTCTGCTAAAAGGCCCCTTCCTTTGGAGGAGCCATACCTGATGCCTGAGTGGGTTCAATCCTCTTGTCCCCAGCTCCTGAAGCCCCCCATATCTTCCTCTTGGACTGCTCATCACCCTGGAAATCAGTTGTGTCTCTCCCCTCCCCCAGGAGCGTGAGGACTTCACAGGGCAGAGGCCTTGCCTGTGCCAATTCCCAGTGCCTGGCACACACAGTGTTGCTCAGTAGATGACGCTGGTGGGTTGTGATTTCTGTGCTCAGGTATTTTCCACCCATTCATCTTCTTTGGCCTGGACCTAGCAGATGACCCTAAAGGGCCCTCTAATTGAGGGCCTGGTGAGTCAATGGAATCCAACAATGAAACACCTTTGCAGGTGCTATGACCTCAAGGGCGCACAGGGATGACATTTTTTTTTTTTTTTTTTATGATGGGGTTTCACCATGATGGCCAGGCTGGACTTGAACTCCTGACTTCAGGTGATCCACCCACCTCAGCCTTCCAAAGTGCTAGGATTACCGGCGTGAGCCACCATGCCCGGCGACATCATTTTTTAATAGGACTGTAAGGAAATGTTCTCCAAAATGGGTGAATGGGGAACACACCTGTGCAGAGGGTGTAGCCTGTATACACAGCAGTGCTCACTGCCCCCTCTCCAAGGTGGTAAACTGAGGCAATTCTAAGGACCTCCTTCAATAGGTGTTATTAGTTGAATTGTGTCCCCCCAAAAGATATGTTGAAGTCCTAATTCCCAGTGTCTCTGCAAGCTTATTTTGGAAATAGGATCTTTGCAATGTAAAGACCCCATTTGTAATCAAGTAAAGATGCTCATTGGATTACTTATCTGAAACTCAAGTTTAATTGGGCATCCTGTATTCTTTTTTTTTTTTTGAGATGGAGTTTCGCTCTTGTTGCCCAGGCTGGAGTGCAATGGTGCTATCTCGGCTCACCACAACCTCCGCCTCCCGGTTTCAAGCTATTCTCCTGCCTCAGCCTCCCAAGTAGCTGGGATTACCGGTGCCTGCCACCACACCCAGCTGATTTGTTGTATTTTTAGTAGAGACAGGGTTTCACCATGTTGGCCAGGCTGATCTCGAACTCCTGACCTCAGGTGATCCACCCACCTCAGCCTCCCAAAGTGCTGGGATTACAGGCATGAGCCACTGCGCCCAGCTGCATCCTGTATTGTTACTTGCCAAATCTGGCAGCCCTAGTTGGGAAGGAAAGAAGGCATATTAGGAGGGAACTGGCTAGGTGCAGTAGCTCACGCCCGTAATCCCAGCACTTTGGGAGGCCGAGATGGGCGGATCACTTGAGATCAAGAGTTCGAGACCAGTCTGGCCAACATAGTGAAATCCCGTCTCTACTAAAAATACAAAACTTAGCCGGGTGTGGTAGTACGTGCCTGTAATCCCAGCTACTTGGGAAGCTGAGACGGGAGAATAGCTTGAAACCGGGTGGCAGAGGTTGCAGTCGGCCGAGATTGTGCGACTGCACTCCAGCCTGGGCAGTAGAGCATGACTCCGTCTAAATAGAAGAGGAAGGAAGTAATAAACATCTAAGAGGATGCAACCCTCCCAGAATTTGGAGGTGGCGCCCCCTGAGCCAGGAGGCCGTGTAAGTCCAGTGACTGGGGAGCCGTCTGCCCTCCCTGGAGGACACATGTCACCAGGGCCTGCATTGGGAGGTGGAGGGCCTGGGCCACCTGTGAAGCCGCTTCCATGCCTGGAATCCCATAACAGAGGAAGGGGCAGACAGAGGGCGGAAATCCAGGGGTCTGGGTGACTCAACTGGGGGCCACCTTGGGACTTGATGGTGTGGCAGAGACCAGCACTGGCCAGTCCAAAGCCAGGCCTGAGTGGAGGCATTGGGCCATCACCCTGGGGAGCCACAGTGGCAGACATGGAGGAAGCATGGCACCGGACACCACTGGACCCCTAGGAAGACCTCAGTAGGAAAGAACATGGTCACACAGAGGACACAGTTTCCAAACATCATAGCCCTGTGGCTAGAATGGTGGCATTACAGAGGGTGCTGGGATCCACGCCTTCTCTCCAGGGACTGCAGGGTGACACCGCCCCCACTCTACCCTGCCCCTGGGGGATGGCACCAGACACCCTGGGAACCACAAACTTGGTTGGGGATGGGGGACTGCTCTTTGTAAGGGACACCATCCGTCCCTGTGAGCCCTGGAACCAGGCCTCCTCTGCCCACCCTCCCCAACCACAGAAACTCAACGGTTCAGTTGGGTGAGAAGAGTAAACTGTTTATTTACACCTTGGTCTGTACAGTACAGCTCCCTGGGAGGAGCCTGCCACCTGGAGCCTGTTTCTTTTAGGGTAGAAGAAGGCTGGAGGCAAAAAGCCTGGACCCTGGCCAGCCTCAGGGCCTCACCCCCAACTGTCCCCACCCTGGGCAGACAGAGTCTCCTGGGGCAAAAAACGCAAGTTGAATCCCACAGAATCAGAGCCATCGAACAAACCCTTGGGCATGAGGCCACCTGTGGAGTTCATTCCACGTAGGCCCCAGAAGACCAGCCAAGAAAGTGGGAGGAGCTGGAAGGGGGCCCACAGCTGTGAGCAAGTCTTCGGCAATGCATTGTCCGCTCCCTGGCATCTGTTGGGTATTTAATGGCACTCTGGTCTGACCACCTCAGCAGACAAGGAAGGGCGGGGCAGGTGTTCACAGCAGGCAGGGGCAGCAGCTAAACGCCTTTTCCTTTTGCCCAAGTGGGGCCCGCAGCTGTTCTAGACCCAGAAGTGGTGGCCTCAACACAGAACCGAGGCTGTAAGCCAGGAACCACCAACAGGGCTTCCTTGAGGGGCAGAGACAGTGCACGCATGGAGCAGCCACAGGCCTTTGACATCCCTGCTGGGACCAGAGCCCCAGGTTAACGAGTGACGCTCAGCCCGTCATCACTATCAGTGTAGGAAGAGCTTTGTGGGAGAAGCTGCTTTACACAAACTTGCCCTTTTCTGGAATGCAAGGCTCCTAAACTAGCTGCAGGCTGGAGGAGGGACTCAGTGGGTCCAAGCCCCCCATGCTTAAGACGGTAATGAAAGATTCTGCACAAAGTTACCAAGTCTACAGGCTGAGTGAGGGTAAGCGGGGCCTGATCCTTGTGGATAAACTTGCCCGGGACAGCTGGCCTCACATGAGGGAGGCATGTGGATAAAGTACACATTTACAGGGCCCGGGAAAGGCCAGGGAGACGAGACGATGTAGAAAAGGAGGCAGTGGGCAATGTGGAAAATCCTGTACAGTGGCGACGGGGAAGAAAAGGCACAAGGACAAAGACCCCAAACCATGCAGACGAAAACACCTGTGCAGCACAGCAAAGCGGGTGTGCCCCAGCAGGAGGCAGGGTCACGCTGGGGACAACAGCACTTGGATTCTGCAGGAGACATGGCCTGGGTGCCATTCCCAGCTGGTGGCTCCGGGGCAGACATCTCTACTTTACAGATGGGGAGAGGAGCAACCTACGAGGTCGGGCATGAAGGTCCTACGGGAAACCTCGCCTGGTGAGCACGGTGGCATTACACTTCCCCATGTCTACACTTTTAGAAACGAATCTTTCTAGAAAGCAGCCTGTTTTCTCTGGTGGGCAGCAGAGAACATGGCATAAGGGCCTTGGTGCTGTCCTGCCATGCAGGGAGGGCAGGCTCCTGGTTCCAGCCTCTCCTGCTTCCTCCAGTCATGTGTGTGCTCAGGGCAGGAAGTCAGGACCCAGCGGGTCTCTAGGATCAGGGCTCAGTCATCCACTGAAGGCACGGCCCTTCTAACTTGAGGCCCCTTGGCGCAGCAGGCCTCAGTCTTACCAGCCAGCAGCGTCACCCTGGAGGGGATTCCCTGGGTCCCAAAGGGAAGGCCAGAGTCTGGGAGAAAGAACTGTGGAGGATACAAGAACTGAGTCCTAGGTGGTCCCTTTCTTCAATCTAGAATCCACTACGGCGGCCCTTAAAAAAGTGTCACTGTGGCTTTAAAAAAAAAAAAAAGCCACTGTGGTCACCAGACAAACAAAGTCATTTTCTTGGCATGGTGACCATGCAGAACTTTCCTGGTACGATTTTCTTTTTCACTTCACAGCCTTCAGCTTCATAATCATATATTTTAAAATAAAGACAGAGTTTCACCATGTTGTCCAGGCTGGTCTTGAACTCCTGAGCTCAGACAATCCACCCACCTTGGCCTCTGAAAGTGCTGGGATTACAGGTGTGAGCCACTGTGCCCAGCCTAGAGTTAGTTTTAAGTTTATATTTGCTAATGCATTAACCCTACACACAGCGCACAGAGAGGGCTTCATTTATCCCAATTTCACCTGGCCCCTGGAGGCTTCTGCTGACTAAGTCCTCATTAGAAGCAAGAACCTGTGCTTGTGCCCCCTGGGACCACCAGCACCAGTGGACTAGCACCTAGAGTGTCTGGTGTGTGAGTGGGATGCTGGTTTGGCTAACACGGAAAGAGCTGGGGCTCCCGAATCAACCCAGTCAGGAAACAGACCACAGGCAAAACCCGCGAAGACAGCATCTCCTCCTGCTCAGCTATGTAAGTAAGTGGCAGCTGTTTCGGAAGCTGCTTTCTGGGGGACAGCCCCACCTGTCAGTTCCCCGCTGACTCTGTTCTACCTGCTCTTTGGAATAAGCCTGTAGCCAGTATATCCCAACACGTGCCACCCACTGACTCCAGAGGCAGGAGGCCCAGGTCCTGCCCAGCCTGTTAACCTCCAGGCTGGTGAGAACAGCTGGATCCACCAGCCCCTGAAGGCATCTGGCCTCCCATCCTGCAGGCAGGACCATTCAACAACATAACAGGAAAAGGTACCCTCCCACGAGGAGAGCTCGCTGTCATTCAGCCCTGGCTTGACAAGCCCAGCAGCCACTTCGACCCGTTTCCTCTACCTCTGGCCAGCGAACTTCCAGGACAGGGGCGTCTCAACCTTGGGCTGTGTACCACCACCACCTGGGGAGGTCTTTACAGCTCCGGATGCCTGGATCACACCCCACACCAATTCAATCCAAACCTCTAGGGGTTCAGCCCAGGCATCAGCAGCTTAAAAATCTCCCCAGGTGATTCCAATGCACAGCTATAGCTGAGCCCACTGCTTCAGGCCTTCATGCAGATTCTTGAGCTTGGTGTTTTATTATGTCTCTCTCTCTCTCTCTTTTTAAGAGACAGGGTTTCACCATGTTGGTCAGGCTGGTCTTGAACTCCTGACTTCAGGTGATCCACCCACCTCGGCCTCCCAAGGTGCTGGGATTACAGGAGTGAGCCACCTCGCCTGGCCTGTTTTTTATTTTTGATAGAGACAAGGTATCAATATGTTTCCCAGGCCGGTTTCGGACTCCTGAGCTGGAGCGATCTACCTGCCACTGCCTCCCAAGTGCTAGGACTACAGGAGTGAGCCATCACGCCTGTCCTGTTCAATAGGTCAGAAATAAAGTCACGAAAAGCAATTTCCCTGTGACAGTTCTCAAAGAAATCCACCAGTTTAAAATAAAATAACCTAGGGTTAACTCTAGCCAATTCAAAGTTGAAAGAAAAAAACTTTTTTTTTTTTTGAGACGGAGTTTCTCTCTTGTTGCCCAGGCTGGAATGCAATGGCACAATCCTGGCTCACTGCAACCTCCACCTCCCAGGTTCAAGCGATTCTCCTGCCTCAGCCTCCTGATAGCTGGAATTACAGGCACCCGCCACCACGCCCGGCTAATTTTGTATTTTTAGTAGAGTCAGAGTTTCTCCATGTTGGTAAGGCTGGTCTGGAGTTCCCAACCTCAGGTGATCTGCCAGCCTCGGCCCCCCAAAGTGCTGGGATTACAGGTGTGAGCCACCGTGCCCGGCCCGAAAAAATTTTTTTACTAGAGATCTCTTAAAGCCTCTCATCGTACAGGGACTAGCTGAACCAGAAGGCACTTCATTTCCCACTGGATACTGTACACAAAGCTCACTCCGGGTTCAGCCAATTTTGTGTGGCTTCCAATTGAATGCAAGGGCAGCTCAGGGCTATGTGAAATCCGAGTCTACTACAGAAACCCTTGCCCCACCCAAAAAACACCTCTAAATTTCAGGTAAGTTGCTGCTAATCCCTACTCAGTAGGATTGCCAGGTTTAGCAAAAACCAACCAAAAAAACAAAAACAAGAAAACCCCACAATTGGAATCACCTGAGTAGCTCTTTAAAAAATTCCATGCCTGGACTACACTCACAACTAAACCAGGACATCTGAGGATTCAGTCTAATCATGAGAATTTTTTAAATCTCTCCATTTAAAACATGTCCTGGCCAGGCATGGTGGCTCATGCCTATAATCCCAGTGCTTTGGGAGGCTGAGGTGGGAGGATCACTTGAGGCCAGCTGCTCAGTGAGACAACACAGCGAGATCCTGTCTCTACAAAAAAATAAAAATTAGCTGGGTGTGGCGGTACCTGCCTGTAGTCCCAGCTACCCAGGCAGTTAAGGCGGGAGGATCGCTTGAGCCTGGGAGTTCAAGGTTATCAGGAACTGCGCTCATACTACTACACTCCTACCTAGGCGACAGAGCAAGACCCTCTCTCTAAAAATAACATGTGTCCCAAGTACTGGGTGGAACATACTCTAAAATTATTTGTCCATCTGAAATTCAAACTTAACTGGGCATCCTGTCTACTACCTTGCAGCCCCACTACTGAGGGGTAAGGGCAGAAACAGAGAGATCAGGCTCCATCCCTACCACCAAGGGCTCTGGGACCTGCCAGGGGCTGTGGAGCTGAGACCCCTGGGGCATCTGCCCCCTCAAGCTAGCTTTTGAGCCCAGAAGGATATTTTTACAAACATACATTATCTTTAAAAGCCAAGCCGACAGGCCAGGCTTTACGAGAAATGTATTCTGGCTGAAGAAAGTAAGGTTTGGACTTGAGCCCCTCATTTAAAAGCCAGCCCTGTTCGAAGCCCCTCTGGCGCTGCACCAGGGGTTGGGGTGGCGGGTCTGGGGGACTTTCAGACTCAGGCCACCTCCCAGAGCCTGTTCCCAGGGCGCCCCCTAGAGGGAGGAGCCGGAAGCATGCTGCAGGCTGCCAGCTACTTCCCCTGGCCTTCCGGGGGATTATTCCCAGGCTGTGTAACCCAGGCTGTGCGGCCTTCTCTGAAAATTCCAAGCAGGCAAAGAGCAGATAACATTTTACAAATAAAACAGTCATCCCCGGGGGAAGGCCCCCACGGACCAATACTCCTTCTGACTTAACACCCAGACCAAAGCCATGTCAGGATCTGTCTTGTTCCTTTCCATGGTGGCCATTCCTTCCTATTGGCAAATTCTCAAGAGACCCTCTCCTCCTGCCTTCTTCCACTGCCTCTTCGCAGACCCTCGGGGGAGCCCAAAGAGAACCCCGTCTTAAGGGGCCGAGAGACTCCTAGAAGACCGACTGCCTAGCCTAGTCTTCCCGGTGTGGGTGGCTCCAAAGTCCTGGGTCAGACCAATGCAACCCCACTATTTGCAGCATGAAACTATTCCCCAACATAGGATTAAAAAGAAGCCACAGGATCCAACAAACACAAACACTGAATGGAATGGAATGAAGGCTGGTCCTGGCCACAGCCCTGTCTTTGTCATGCAGGGGTCACACCCAAGTCCCCAGATCCCCTCCTCACCCTCACTGCCTTCTCTTCTCTGCATCTCCCCCTCCACTGACCATCCCAACATGCCCAAACCTTCCTTCTCATACCATAAGATGTGCTGAAGAAAACATGAAACTGCAGGGGGAAGAATAAGACCACACGCGTTTATATATATTTGGGTTAAGAAAATGAATCACAAGCCATATAAAATCGAGATAGATTGGAAAACTCTAAGTACCATGTCTACTCCCAACTGCCTAGAACAAAAGATCCATTAAAAATCCATGGTGTGAATTTCTACCTCGGGTCGGAGGATGGAAGACTAAGGTTTTCCCGCAACTTTCCCACCCGCCTCCTGTCAGAGCTGAGAACCAAGTACAGGTGTGTTTCTACACACTGGAGCAAAGCGGTCTTGCTGCCACACAAGTGGAGCCCAGAGCTCGGATTCTGAAATCCAAACTCAAGGCCTGCCATCACCAGGCTGCGTGGAGGATCAAGACAGGGAGCAAGGCAGATGGTCTCTCCATGCATCCATCTTAAGATGCAGCCGCGGGAAGGAAACTGACCAGGATGGGAGCTGTGTTCCTTCCCAGAAAATCATTTCTTTGGTCGCCCGATGTCAACTCCTGCCTTAGACACTCCATCCCAAACCCTCATTTTCTCCTTCATTTTTATCCCTTCATGTTACACCCAGTGAATGCTGCTTCATTGTCTTAAAAACCAAACCAAAACAGCAAGTGGGAGGTAGGTTGCATGGGCGAGGGGTGCATGAACTCTACAGGAGGAGGATGCCCCACACCATCTCCTCTGAAACCTGAGTCCTGTTCACTCTGTGCACACATCACAGAGGGCTGCCGGCTGGGGGCCACGGCGTTTGGTGGGGATCCCATCTCGTGGACCCTCCAGATGCCCCTTCATCCTCTTAGCTTGAACAGCGGGGTCTGAAAGGTGGCCAAAGAGCTGGCGAGGACACAAATATGGGGAATTCAAACTCCCGGGAAAGATCATGATTTTGCTCCCACTCCTAGCGGGACGAGGAGTGCGGTGAAAGAGCCCATCGCACTACAGCGAATGTGAATCCTCATCCCCAGAGGTAGAATCATTTCACCCAGTACCGGAAACACGAGCTTCCAGTTCTTGTTTTTACAGTAACTTCTGATAGCAAACCTCACCCCCTCCCACTTCCAGTACCCTCTGCCCCTTGCAAAGGGGCCACAAAGTGCATGCACGGCTAACCGTGTGGACACTGCCCACGGCCACGGCCACTCACCCATCCCTCACGCGCACAGCCTCCCCACACATACACGGGTACACGTAACGCATGGTGGCCAAAGCCACATTTACAGTGAGTGTGAGGCCCGGCTGAGGCCTGCATCCTTGAGCAGGGTCTGCCCCTTGGTCCCAGGGTCCTGAGGCTGCTCTGCAGCCAGCCCCGTGCCTTAGTGTTTGATCTCGAGGATGGAGGGGTTGTGGTCCAGGATGGCGAGGATGATCTTGTCCATGTACTGCCTCAGCCGGAAGTTGATCTCCTCCTGCTCCTTCAGGGCTTCCATTAGCTGAAGAGAATGGGAACGACAGGTCAGTGGCTGGGCCTGGGATGGGGTGCAGGCAGAGTTCAGATTCCCAGGCTTGGAGCAGGCCAGTGCCTGATGACAGAGGGCATCAGAGACCCTGGGCAAGGCTGGCCCCAGGACAGCCTCAGCATTTGGAGGCCAGGACTAGAGGCGAAGTGGCTCAGCCCCACCTGGGGAGTATGACAGATGCAGGTGGCCAGGCCTCACCCCTGGAGATTCCAGTGTGATCAGGTTGTAGAGGGGGCCCAGGTGTGGGTAATTTTTTGTAAAAGTAGAGAGCACTGGCCAAAGTCATTTAAAATCAAGACTGACAAAGTCCCAGGGCCCCCTAAGACTCCAAAGGGCAGCTGTCCCCTGCCTGGAACACCCCCCCACCCCCAGCCCCACGCTGCTCTTCTCCAGGGCGGTGTCCTTTAGAACATTGCTGACATGCTGCCTCTGTCCTGGGGCTGGGCCCAGCTCACCTGGGAGCTCCTCGAGGCCACAGGTCAGCTCTTCGCCCAGTGTCCCAGGCCAGGGGGTAAGGCTCAGTGACACAGTGTCTCACAATTCATGTTAAAATGCAGCCGGGGCATTTTGGAGGCCTGACTATTCATAACCATCCTCTGGTGTGGCAGGAAGGGTAAGCTTTGGCTCTGGAGAGAGCTGGGTCCCTCTCCCTCCCTAGCCAGGAGGTACTGGGTCCACCTTCCCAGCTTGGACTACGGAACTGTTCCTAAAGCTTCAGATTCATCGGGAGATGAAGTGAAAACACACCGCAGAAGCAGGTGCCAGAGTAACGCTAATGTCCTTCCCCTCTGGGTCAGGAAGAGGGAAGGACTGACAGCCTAACCTAGGGTCACAGTTGATACACTAAGCTGGCAGTGTCGGCACTTTTCCGGCAGACCTAAGACCCACACTCCACTCTCATCCAAACCTCACGCCTTCCAGCACAGGCAGAACTCGGAGCTGACTCAGCTTCCCTGGCAGCCCCCTGCCCTGCTCACAGCTTTGCCCTCTGTCACCTGGGGTAGTTGTAGATGGGACTCTCTGCCTGGCCCTGGTCGGGTTTTCTCACTCTGGACAGGTCGGGGCTGGCAGGAGGAATCACAGAGGAGAGGCCAGGCCCCAAAGCAGGAGCCGGTGGACGAGGTTACCTCATCACGCGAGGCCGTGTCTATCTCCGCAGCCAGAGACTGGGCTTTGGTCTGGGCAGCAAAGAGGTTTTTTGCTTCGTAGAGGCTGAGACTCAAGATCTGTCCATTCAAGTCATCGTTCTGATCCCGCAGCTTATAATTCTCCTACAGAGAGAAGGACAAAATCGTCATCAACCCTAAGAGGCACCCACAGCCCACTGGAACCCACTTCGCCACATCCACCATCCCCGACCTGCCACCAGCGACATCCCCACAGAAGTGCATCGCTCGTGGCCAGTTCCAGAGACCACAGATGCTGCAGCCTTTGCCAGGCGCTGTGGGGTAGGAGGGCTGGGTCCGGGTTCAGGGACCTGGTGTCCTGGGAGTTCACAGGGTTTGTGGAGGAGTTATAGCCCCACTCAGGGCAGCCAGGGCTCCTGGCCACCCCTTCCTCCCGGGGCCCTGAACCAGGACACCACCCACCCGACAGCCCAGCCTCCAACACTGGCCCATGCTGAAGGAAAGTGATGCTTGGGGCTCTCTGGGCAGGCAGAACAGCTCATTTCCTTGGCTCCCCGTGCAGCCACACTCTGAATCCTGCTTGCTTGGAGCTGTCCCAGGGAGTCCCTCCCTTCTGAGCACAGGTGGCACCGCCCAGATCCCACGCACCAGCCCCACATCCAGCTTTTGCCTAAAGAGCCCAAATACTCACACCTGGGACCCTGGGTACCTGCCCCAACACTGAGAGTAGGGCTGGGGTTTTAGGGCTTCTGTGGCGACCCAGGCACCAGCACCTCTGCCTGGTGGAACTACTCGGGGAAAAAAAACTTATGCTGCATACTCTACCACCTGCAGGGTCAGCCAGAGCTAACACTTCACCCAGCACCACTCCCACTGCTGCCTCCAGATCCACTCCCTCACCTGCTCACTCCCCCCTCCTCCTCAGATCCACTCCCTCACCTGCTCACTCCCCTCTCCTCCTCAGATCC
>CAUYQU010056770.1:0-20435 GCA_963574635.1 Cheracebus regulus
AAATAAAATATTGGTTGGCTGCTTATTTGTTATTTTCATCCCCTATTCCTTCCTGTCTCCATTGTTAAACACAATTATTGGCATAAAAGACGTTTTTAATACCCATTTTTAGACTGTATTCTAGCCTGGGCAATAAAACAAGAATCTCATTCTCTCTCCCTCTTTCTCTTCCTCTTTCTTTCATTCTTTTTTTCTTTCTTTTGCTGTTTCTTTCTCCTTTTCTCTCTTTTTCTAAAATCTCTTCCTCTTTCTTTCTCTTTCATTTTTTCTTTCTTTTGCTGTTTCTTTCTTTCTCTTTTTCTCTCTTTTTCTAAAAAAAAAAAAAAAGAAAGGAAAAAAAATGCTTTATTGCTACAAAATGCTAGCGAATCTCTGAGCCATCAGTGAGTTGTAACCCTTTTTGCTGGTGAAAGGTCTTGACCCAGTGCTGATGGCTACTGACTGATCAAGGTGGTGACTGCTAAAGGTTAGGGTGGCTTGGGACCTTTCTGAAGTCAGACGAGGAAGTTTGCTGCACCACCTGTATCTTTCACAAAAGATTTCCTTGTAGCATGCAGTGCTGTTTGATAGCACATTACCCACAGTAGAACTTCTTTCAAAATTGGAGTCAGTCTTCTCAAACCCTGCTGCTGCTTTATCAACTAGGTTTATATAATTTTTGAAATCTTCTATTGTCATTTCAACCATGTGCACAGATTGTCACCAGGAGTCAATTCCATGTTAGTAAAGTACTTTCCTTGATCATCCATAGGAAATACCTTCTCATTAGTTTAAGTATTCTCATGAGATTGCAGTAATTCAGGCACATTTTCAGGCTCCACTTCTAATTCTAGTTCTCTTGCTGTTTCTATCCCATCAGCAGTCACTTCCTCCACTGAAGTCTTGAGCCTCTCAAAGTCATCCATGAGGGTTGGAATCAACTTCTTCCAAACTCCTGTTGATGTTGCATTTTGACCTCCTTCCATGAATCACCAATGTTCTTAATGGCATCTAGAATGGTGAATCCTTTCCAGAAGATTTTTTAATGTGCTTTGCCCAGACCCATCAGAGGAATCACTGTCTATGGCAGCTATAGCCTTACAAAATGTGATTCTTAAATAAGACTTGCAAGTAAAAATTACTCCTTGATCCATGGGCTGTGCAATAGATGTTGTATTAGCAGGCATGAAAACAACATTAATATTGTACATTTCCATCAGAGCTTTTGGATGACCAAATGCATTGTCAGTGAGCAGCAATATTTTGAAAGGAATCTTTTGTGCTGTAAACAGATGTGCTGTCCTCCAGTCTTTGTTGTTCCATTTATAAGAGCACAGGCAGAGTAAACAATTCTTAAGGGCCCAAAGATTTTCAAAATGGTAAATTAGCATTGACTTCAATAAGTCATCATCTGCATTGGCCCCTAACAAGAGAGTCACCATGTTCTTTGAAGCCAAACATTGATTTCTCTCTAGCTATGAAAGTCCTAGATGACATCTTCTTCCAATGTTAAACTGTTTCATCTACATTAAAAATATATTATTTACTGTGGCCACCTTCATTAGTGAGCCATATTTTCTGGATAACTTGCTGGAGCTTCTATATCCAGCACTTGCTGCTTCACCTTGGACTTTTATCAGATGGTGACAACCTTTTTTTTAAACCTCATGAACCTATCTCTGCTAGCTTCAAACTTTTCTCCTGCAGCTTCTTCAGTTTCTCAGCCTTCATAGAATTGAAGAGTTTGGGCCCTGCTCAGGATTAGGTTTTGGTTTAAGAGAATGCTGTGGCTGATTTGATCTTCTGTCCAGACCACTACAACTTTGTATCAGGAATTAAGGCTGTTTTGCTTTCTTATTATTCATGTTCACTGGAGTAGCACTTTTAATTTTCTTTAAGAGCTTTTCCTTTGCATTCACAACTTGGCTGTTTCGTGCAAGGAGCCTAGCTTTCAGCCTATCTCTGCTTTTGACATCCTTCCTCACCAGACTTAATCATGTCCAGCTTTTGATTTAAAATGAGAGACTTGTAACTCTTCCTTTCACTTGAACACATAAAGGCCATTGTAGTGTTATTAATTGGCCTTGTTAAATTATCTTTGTGTTTCGGGGAATAGGGAGGGCTGAGGAGAGGGAGAGAGATGGGGGAATGGCTAGTGAGCAGAGCAGTCAGAACACATACATTTATCAATTAAGTTTGTTGTCTTATATGGATACTATGTTTGCAATGACAATAGTAACATTAAAGATCACTGCTCACAGATCTCCATAACAGAATTAATAATAAAAAGTATAAAATATTGTGAGAATTACCAAAATGTGACAAAAAGACATGAAGAATGCTCACAGATCTCCGTAACAGAATTAATAATAAAAAAATATGAAAATCTATGAGAATTACCAAAATGTGACAGAAAGACACAAAGTGAGCACATGCTGTAGGAAAAATGGCACCAATAGATTTGCTGAACTCAGCGTTGCTGCAAACCTTCAATTTGTAAAAACACAGTATCTGGCCAGACATACAGTGACTCACGTCTGTAATCCTAGCACTTTGGGAGGCTGAGGCAGGCAGATCACTTGAGGTCAGGAGTTTGGGACCAACCTGGCTGACATGTAAAACCCCATCTCTACTAATACTACAGTATTAGTCAGGTGTGGTGGTGTGCACCTATGATCCCAGCTACTTGGGAGGATGAGGCACAAGAGTGGCTTGAACCTAGGAGGCGGAGGTTGCATTAAGCCGAGATCACGAGCCACTGCACCCCACCCTGGTGAAAAGTGAAACTGTGTCTCAAAGAAACAAACAAAAAAAACCAATATCTGCTATGTACAACAAACCAAATATAGCAAAATGAGGTATGCCTGTACGTATATTATTTCATTTACCCCATGCAAGAAATCATAACTTGATGAAATTCTTGAGCTCAGTTTATCTTAAATAAACTAAAAAATATTTTACTTAACATTTACATACATGTATATAAAGTATCTTCTGTTGCTGGGGGAAAAACAATGTTTTTTTAAATTGACTAAGCTGTTATGAAATGGTTTTGTCTGTTTTTCAAATCTTATGGCCACATGTTATAGTCTGCAAATTGGTTGAAAAATCAAATGTAAGTATTTCCCACCCCTACATCTCTAACCAAGCCAGTAGCCAAATCCACCTGTGTCACAGGGCAAACTGCACATTAACTCACACTGGGACTCCTGTTTGTGACATGACTTCAGCTTATTTTCTGCTTGAATAGGCTTCCAAAGACAAAGCCCCAAGACATCTGTCTCATTCACAGATTGAAGGGTGTTTTAATCAGCTTTCTCATATTCCTTGTCTATCTCTCACCTCATGCAGACACCTCCAGTAATAAAATTCTGGCATTTAAGTTGTCTGGAAGTTTCTTTCTAGACCTAAAATAGGTTTATATCCATCCAAGTGGTGAACATATAACTTTTTGACAGAAAATCCACCACCAGATGTCTTTTTGTAAGTGTACCATGTGTTCGTTTTAATGAGATCATTCATCATTTGTAATGTTCATGGTCCTCACTGCTGTCAGTCTTTTTTCTGTTTGATTTGTTATTTTTGTTGTGAATATTGGTAACATGCTTAGCACTGGTATCATCAGTGAGTAAATCTCTCTCCGCCCTCTGTGTCATTGCTCTTCGTGCTGCTTTCCCTCCTAAAATGTTTCACAAGAACATTTTACTGAAAGATCATGGAAGAACTCTGCCACCTTTCAGATCCTGAAGCTTTTAAAACTTAATTTATTTTTAACAACAACAACAAAAAAAATCATATGGTTTGAAAGCCAGGAGGTGCAAAAATATTACATTAAATTGCACCCTTCTACTTCTGTCTCCTAGCCAAGCACTCTCTACAGGCAACAAATATAATTAATTTCTTATCTTTGCAGAGAGATTTTATACATAACAAATGCATATCAGTATTTGCTTCCTTTTTTCACTTTTAAACTTTCCTTTTTTATTTAATTATGTCTTGGAGATCATTTCATATCAGTACATAATTTTCACATCTGTAGGCCTTTGTAATCAATCATGTGGGTATGCTGTAATTAATTTAACCAGTCCTATATTGACAGCTATTAAGTAATATCCAGTCTTTTCCTATTATAAACAGCAGTGTCATGAATAATTTTAAACCTGTTTTTCCTGAGTGTAAGCATAACTGTAGGGTAAATTCCTAGAAGTAGACTTGTTGGGTCAAAGGAAATGTGCATTTATAATTTTTATAAAATATTACAATGCTGTCCTTCATAGAGATTTACTAGTTGATATTGTCCTTGGCAATGTGTGAGGATGTCTATTCTCCTACATCTTGACATTGTGTTTTCACAGTGATAAGGGAAAATTAGTGTCTTAACACTTTTCATTTCTATTTTTCTTATTATAAATGAGATCAGATATCTTTTCATATGCTTAAGAATCATTTGTCAGTTGCCTGTTCATTTCCTTTGCCCATTTTTGTAATGAGCTCATGGTCTTATTAACTTGTATTTATTAGGAAAATAACTCTTTGTGGTATGACTTGTAAATATTGTCTGATATTTTAATAGTTATTTTTATCATCACTGCATTTCTATAGGTGTTAAGAAGAGCTGATAAGTATACAAACAGAAAGAGCAGATGTGTATTGGGAGATAATGTCAGTCAAGCTATGTAGAGCAGAGGCATTCGTTAAACACACACACACTGAGAGAGAGAAAGAAAGAGAGAGAGAGAGAGAGAGAATATGTACAAAAAATATTGGACGAATAGAGGAAGGTTGGGCGTGGTGGCTCACTCCTGTAATCACAGCGCTTTGGGAGGCCAAGACAGGCGGTTCACGAGGTCAAGAAATCGAGGTCATCCTACAGGCGGATCATGAGATCAAGATTTCCTGGCCAACATGGTGGCACGTGCCTGTAGTCCCAGCTACTTGAGAGGCTAAGGCAGGAGAATTGCTTGAACCTGGGAGGCGGAGGTTGCAGTGAGCCAAGAACTGCACTCCAGCCTGGGCAACAGAGTGAGACTCCATCTCAAAAAAAAAAAAAAAAAGAGGAATGATACTCCTTTCCTAGAATCTAGAAATGAATTGCTTTCATTTTTATGACTTTATCTGTAGTTTTTCTTATTTCTGTAGTGAACCATGTAAATTCAAATTAAGTAGTACAGAATATCAATTTATAGTTTATCTCAGCATTTTACATTTTTTATTCAATAAAATGCCCTTGACTTTTTTCATAATTGCTATAGTTGTTTCTAACCACCATCTACTCCTCAGGGAGGAGAAGCATGTTATATCTTTAAGAAAGCACCATAAAGCTTGATGCAAATATAAATTATGTTCTTTAGTAATTATCCATTAACTCTGCATGGGAAACTTCCATTTATCAGAACAACTGCTGTACTCCTTACTGGGTTTTTTGTACCCTAATTTCTGAAATACTAATTTGGGACTAGTAAATATGATAAAATCTTTTTTCATATCTGGGATTAGTAAATATGATAAAATCTTTTTTCCCTCTTTTTAGATAAAATGTATCTGAATTAAAAAGTCATAGCTCATAGTCTGTGTGGCTGATACTCATTTTTTAATTTATTATAGGTAATATTAGTTGTGAAATAATGTCAGTCATGAAATGTATTTAATAGTCTTACTTAAGTAATTTCTCTGTGTTTCTGTTCTGCTTTTGTTTTTGTTTTGAGACAGGATCTGGCTTTGTCGCCCATGCTGGAGTGCAGTGGTGCAATCTCAGCTCACTGCAACATCCATCTCCCGGCCTCAAGCAGTCCTCCCACCTCAGCCTCCCTAGTAGCTGGGACTGCAGGCGTGAGCCACTGCACCTGGCAGTAATTTGTTGCTTTTATCCTTTCTTTTCTTTCTTTCTTTCTTTCTTTTTTTTGAGACAGGCTCTTACTCTTTTGCCCAGACTGGAATGCACTGATGCAGTCATAGCTCACTGCAACCTCCAACTCCCGGGCTCAGGCAGTCCTTCTGCCTCAGCCTCCCAAAGTGCTGGGATTAAAGTTGTGAGCCATCATACCTGGCCTACATTAGCCTACTTTAACTGAGTTATTAAAATGATTTGTTGCCCAGTGTGGTGGCTTATGCCTATCATCCCAGCACTTTGGGAGTTCAAGACAGGCGGACCACTAAGCCCAGGAGTTCAAGTCCAGCCTGGCCAACATGGCAAAACCCCATCTCTACTAAAAGTACAGAAAATAGCCAGGCATGGTGGTACATGCCTGTAGTCCCTGCTGCAGGAGGCTTAGGTGAGAGGATTGCTTGAGCCCAGGAGCTTGAAGCTGCAGTGAGCTGTGATCACACCACTGCACTCCAGCCTCTTCAACAGAGTGAGACTTGGTCTCAAAAATTAATTAAATTTTGTTCAAGGAATTTTTGAAACATATTCCTTATTATAATACACTTATTTAATTATAATACACTTAAAAATTTCTAACTGAAAACGTGCACATGGCACAGGAATAACAAGATAGTTTAAATGGTGGAAATGGTGATCATTAGAATGCTGTCATAAAAAGTAATTTGTTATTTTAATATGTGAACATATATGTAAATAAGGATTTAATTAGTAAAGGGTACTTATGTATGAGCTGATGTTGGACCTACACAAATGAATTAAAATTATTGTCTGAGCATTTGACATACTTGTGATTCACAGAGTAGATTTTGGTTTTTAAGTTGCCAGGAACTGAAGATGTATGTTGGCATAGAGCACTTCTAATTGCCAGCTTTAGAATGGTAATGTCAGAAATGGGAAGCATAATTGCCAGGTGGATTCTCCCAGTTAGTACTTTCTCATCATGTCTCAAGCACAGATTGACATCTGTTACTACATTTCTGCAAGCAAAAAAAAAAAAAAAAATCATTCAGAAGCTAAAATGTAATTGACAGAAGCTTGAATCTAAAACAAGAAAAATCTGTAATTTCAAATAACTCACTTGTTTTTGCTGCTAACTAGAAAAATTGGGCTTTCTAGACACGTATTTGATCAAGCATGTTTGATTACAGTATTTATAGATTCTAAGCTATCTTCCATTGATTGCTGAGTCAGGATTTTGATTAGATGAAGAGGCAAAGGAGAGATATCATTTTGTAAAACAAATTCACTTAGAATAAAACATTTTTGTGATGGAGTAAAAGTGTTCACAATCAAATCCTCATAGATATTTATTGACTTATAATAACTAATACCTACTGAATGTTCAATATGGTCTGAATGCTATGTTTCATCTGTAGTCTTCTGTTATATTTCTTCTATAAAATCCAAAAGATAGTTATTATTATTTGTACTTTAATATATGAGAAAATGAAACAGGATTAGAACAATTAAGAAATTTGCCCAAAGTCACACAGCTGGAAAGTATCTGAGCTACAGTTTGTGCTATTGTTCAGAAAAACAAAGAAATGTGAAATTCTTGGACCATTTAAATTATCTTCAGTATTACAAACAATAGGTAGTTTTTCTTAGTGGCAGAGAGTAAGGGATTTGATCATAGCCCCAGTAAAGGTAGATATGTGAGCAGACCTAACAGTAATACCCTCCTGACTACATTTAGTCAGGGATGTGTCAGAGAATAGTAAAAATTAAGGTTAGGTGAAAAAGGGACCCTGTTTTGGTGGGCATTGGAGCAAAAGAGTTTGGATTGAATATATTTTGCCACTTCTCACACTATTCTACCAGAGTACCCCTAAGACATAAAAGCATAAACTCATATTTGTAGAGTATGAGGACATATTAAATCATAACTTTCAGTTGCAAATGACAGAAACCCACTCAAATAAGCACGGGCAGAGTAGGGAAGAAATATATTGGCTCACGTAATTGGGAAGTCTAAGGGTTCAGCTTGTTTTAGGTGTATCTAGAATCTTAAAGGCTGTTAGGGCTGGCGTGCTCTTTCCCTTTCCTCCCCACCCCTTTCCAGGACAGACTCTTCCCTCCATCTGCAGCCCTATTCTCACACTCTATCAGTTTAGCAACTCTGGCAGCAAATCTTTTCTGTTAATTGGGGCAAAAAAGTTTTAGAGGAAGATTTGGAGCCATACACCCATTTGGTAACCAGTCACAGTGGCCAGGAGATGGGCTGTGCTGGCTAGTCTAGGTCATGTTCTTACCCTTATAAAAAGGAAGTGAGGTACTGGCTCAGCTCTGCTTAAACCATATGGGATGTGTTTCTCAACAGAAGGATCTTTATCAGAGGAAGCAGCAGGGAGGGTTTCTAGACAAAATTAATGAAGGATATATAATCTAGTGCAAGTTAAAATATCTTTGAAATAGTAGATTTTACCTTTGAAATTCATGTAAGTTTTGTCTGAAATGTCTGTTGCAATATTTTTAAAATGTTCCATGCTGTGGATTAAGTTCGCCTAAGATTTCTTGGGCGGATTCTGAGGGGTAAAATTTGAATTCAGGAGGTTTTATTGGGGCATGCTTTGGGGAACACCTATAAGGGGTAAGGAAAGCACGACTGAACAAAGGGAAATGTTGAACTGTGATGCAGGTGCAGCAGAGGCCTCAGCTCATCCCACAGGGAGCTCAGAAGCTGGGGTGGTTCTTCACAGGTATCCCAAATTGAAGCAAAGAGGCCTGACCTGTGTACTTCTGCACAGACCAGTAGACTGGATATAGGTTACTCCAGAGATGTAACTTTGACAAAGCAGCTTCCTTTGGCCCAGGGCAGTTCCTCAGGAGGGTTAAGGAATGAGCCGTTATCACACATCTCTAGCCACTAGTGGAAGAACACGCTGTTCTTGAAACAGGGCAGCTTACCGCAGCTTTCATTACATTAATTCCAGGAAAATGTGTCGTGTTTATCTGTTGTTTTATTAATATTTTATTTTATTTTATTATTTCATTTTATTTTATTTGATGGACAGGGTTTCTCTCTGTTGCCCAGGCTGGAGTGCAGTGGTGTGATCTTAGCTCATTGTAGCCACAGCCTCCCAGACTGAAGTGATTCCCCCACCTCAGCCTCCTGAGTAGCTGGGACTACAGGCAAGCACCACCAAACCCGGCTAATTTTTTGGGTTTTTTTTTTGAGAGACAAAAAAAGCCCAAAAAATTACCTTGTTGCCCAGGTTGTCTCCAACTCCTGGCCTCAAGAAATCCTCCTGTCTCAGCTTCCCCAAGTACTGGGATCATAGGTGTGAGTCACTGCACCTGGTCTGGAGTTTTTTTTTAAAAAAAGTGTAGGTTTATAAAGATGAGTTTATTCATCATGATTTCAGCTTTTTCCATAATGTTATGATTTATGAGCTCCTGGGTAAACAGTATATTGCTTCTGTGGGATCAGCCTTTGGGCGACAAAGGAGAATATGACAGAAATAACGGGTTTCCAAGTGGGCATGTGTCAGCCCTGCCCCACGCTCCATTATGTCTAAGGAAAGGAGAGTTGTTAGAAGGCTGGTCCATTTATACGTACTTGATTTTCTCAGGCACTAAGGTTGCAAACCAGCTCATTTGATGCTGGTTGAATATTGTTGACCTGTTTAATACTATAAGTTATTCTTTTCTTCTGTGTGGTATTAGAAATGCATTTCTTTTTCTTTTTTATTTTATTTTACCTATCTATCCACCTATTGACTGAGACACTTAAATATAATGTGAGCCTGGGTTCAAGATTTATTTTCCTAAACTGCAGAGCATGTGTTTCTGTGTGGCAGATAAGATGCTCTCCACAGCTTCCCTAGGGGATCCTGAATTTAGAGGAGAAAATGGATTTTTCTCTGAATATTACTCCCTCTGATTGAGCTTCCTCTTATTAAAGTTGACTTGATAAGGGCTATTAAATAGGTTTAAGTGTTTAAGCATGCATAGTTGAAAGTATCTTAATCTAATCAGTGAAGAAATATTTACTGAGCACCTACTACTCTATGCAAGGCACTATTCTGGAGATATGTGAATCCCATAGTAGACAAAATACAAAAAAATATATATTTTTTCTTTCCCAAAGCTTACAATCCAGCAGGAATTGGTAGACAGTAAACATAAGAAATAAGTACATCCTATAGACCACTAAAAGATAGGAAGAGCTATGGAAAAAGAAGTAGACTAGAGGAATTGCTAGTGGCTGGGGATGGGCCTTGAAATTTGGTCAAGATAGACCCCATTGAGAAGATGACATTTGCACAAATGTGTAACAGATGTGAGGTGATTCAATCTGGATATTTGAGATGTAAAGCATTCTAGGAAGAAGATGGCAGCCAGTGTAAATACCATAAGGCTGGAGTAGGAAGAAATAGTAGGAGATGAGGCAAGCTGTGGTGACTCAAACCTATAATCCCAGTACTTTGCTGAGGCAGAAGGATCACAAGCCCAGGAGTTCGACACCAGCCTAGGCAATGTAGTGAGACCCTATCTGTACAAAATACAAAAAATTAGCCAGGCATAGGGGTGCTCACCTGTAGTTCCAGCTACTTGGGGTGCTAAGCTGGTAGGATTACTGAAGCCCCAGGAAGTCGAGGCTACAGTGAGCTGTAATTGCATCACTGCATACCAGCCTGAACAACAGAGCAAGACCCTGTAGGAAGGAAGGGAGGGAGGGAGGGAAGTGGTGGGGGTGTGTGAGAGCGAGAGCCCCAGAACACAAGGTGGGAGGCAGGGGGAGGCAAGAAAGAAAGAAATTTTAAAAACAAATATTTCAAAATAAGTATTTATTATTCTCATATAAAACAAGTTAGGTTTCATACAGTGTATTTAAACAGTCTTTTGATCAGTGTGGGGATTAGGGAAAAATTTTTTTAAAACAGTTTAAGTGCAGGCAGGCAAATAGCTCAGCAAAAAGTAAATATATTAGGGTTGCGTTACTAGAAGTAGAAATGGTGAAATTCAGAATTAATATGTGATTATATTTTAGCAATCAAGATTTTCTTGAAGTTACAAGTGTTGAATTGATGCAGTTTGAGGCATTTTTATCAATTAAAATGTACTCATTAAATGACTTGATAAATATATATTGAGCATCAGCAAGTGCTAGTGCTTGTATGGCCTCTGAAGATGGGGTTCTGCCTCATGAAGTCTTGAGGGAGGGCACTAATACATGTAAAATTACAATGTTGATAAGAGTTATAGAGGTATAATGATGCTATAAAATTTTTAAATAGGAGGATTTTGACTTATTCAGGGAGGAAGAGAAGGCTTCTCTGAAGAATTGCTGATTCTACCGAGTCTGATATTTGAAGGAAGAATGAAAGTAGACAATGAAAGAGACCTGCCATGGGATGAGGAGAGGAAAGTGTCCAGGATGATATCACTTCAGATGCCCGGGCATAATATGATGGTGTTTAGAGTAAGGGATTTGTAGTAGAGATGAAAAGAAGAGCACTTAAGTAATTTAAAAAAAAAGTAGGGTTGGTGGAGTGGGAAGTAATATCCATGCGATTTAATGATGGATATTTAAGATTAAATAGGGATGGTGGTGAGGGAGAAGGAACTGTCAATATAGCTTAGAAGTTGAATTGATATTGTTGCTGAAGGTTCAACCATAGTAACAGTATTAAGGAAATAAGGAAAGGAAGTACATTTCCTTTCACAAGGCCTGAGAAGAAATTATGAGCCATATCAGTAAAATGGATCCTCACGGTTCTATTTTAATTGGCCCTAGAGTTTACAGAGCAATAGATTCTGTACTATCTCTTTCAGTGACACTTGGATATATGTCTTATCTGAAGGTATGTGTTAGGAATTTTAATTTGAGAAGGTAACTTAATGAAATTTTTATGCCTATTTTAACCGTAGAATCTTAAGAAGATTCAAGAAATGGAAAAGAGTGATGAATCTAGCACAGACCTGGAAGAGCTGAAAAATGCTGACTGGGTAAGAGCTGGATATGCTTTCTAATCTGTGTGCTAAGAAATAGTGTAATTTTTTTTTTTTTTCTTTTGAGACAGTGCCTTGTTCTGTTGCCCAGGCTGGAGTGCAATGGCAAGATTTTGGCTCATTGCAACCCCCTGCCTCGAGGGTTCAAGCAATTCTCCTACCTCAGGCTCCCAAGTAGCTGAAACTACAGGCATGCACCACCACACTTGACTAATTTTTGTATTTTTGGTAGAGACGGGGTTTTACCAAGTTGGCCAGACTGGTCTCAAACTCCTGACTTGATGTGATCCTTCCACTTTGGCCTCCCAAAGTGCTGGGATTACAGGCATGAGCCACCGTGCCCAGTCTGTATAATGTCTTTTTAAATGCTCGTTATTGGCCAGGCATGGTTGCTCACACCTGTAATTTCAGCACTTTTGAGGCCAAGGCAGGAAGATTGCTGCCTAGGAAATCAAGACCAGCCTGGGCAACATAGTGAGACCCTATCACTACTAAAAATAATAATAATAAAAATATTAGCCTGGCTGGTGGCATGTGCCTGTGGTCCCAGCTACTTGGGAAGCTGGGTTAGAAGGATCACTTGAGCCCAGGAGGTTGAGGCTCCAGTGAACTATGATCACACCCCACTGCACTCCAGCTGGTCAACAGAGTGAGACCCTGTCTCAAAAAAATAAAAAATAAATACTCTTTATTAAGGACTGTAGTATGAATTGATAAATAAATTTGAATGCTTAGTCTTACATTTGAGGAAATACCTATTTCCCATTTTAAAAAGCTTTCTGGTTTTGTTAAAACCACCCCCAATGTCTCTGAGAATTTTAGTGTTTTAAAATAGTAATATTTCTAATTATGTTAATACCTTAACACAGCAGTTCCCAACCTTTTTGGTATCGGAGACTGGTTTTATGGAAGACAGTTTCAAAGATTGGGGATGGAGGGGTGGTTTTAAGATGAAACTGTTCCACCTTAGATCATCAGGCATTAGAGTCTCATAAGAAGTGTACAACCTAGATCCCCCACATGTGCAGTTCACAATAGGGTTTGTACCCCTTTGAGAGTCTAATGTCACTGCTGATCTTGCAGAAGACAGAGCTCAGGCATGATGCTTTCTCATCCGCCACTCACTTGCTGTGTGGCCTGGTTTCTGACAGGCCACAGACCAGTACCAGTCAGTGGACTAGGAGTTGCAAACCCCTGCCTTAACATATTCTTGTGTATAAATCAAAGCTTAAGCTATGTTTTCAGGATTAAGTGTGAAACCAAAAGCATTGTACATTTATTTATCCAATGAACAGTTATCTGGGTTAGGACCCTGGGAATGCAGAATAAACAATGTGGGTTCTCTCTGCTAATAAAACTCAGTCCAAAACAGAAAACAGATTTGTAAAACAGATAATGTGGTTTATTCATGTGACACACTTCAAGTATCTATGGTTTTTCAGGCATAGTTCTAAATCCTAGTGACTCCAAAAATCCATGCCCTCATATAAAACTTAGAGTGGTAGGCATTACAGCCTTGGGGACAGAACAGTGAATGTCGTGCAGTGTTAGATTATGGAAGTCCAAGGCCAGGTGTGGTGGCTCTTGCCTGTAATTCCAGCACTTTGGGAGGCTGAGGTGGGCGGATCACCTGAGGTCAGGAGTTCAAGACCAGCCTGGACAACATGGCCAGCCGTCTCTACTGAAAAGTACAAAAATTAGCTGGGCATGGTGGTACACACCTGTAATCCTAGCTACTCGGGAGGCTGAGGCAGGAGAATAGCTTGAACCCAGGAGGCAGGACATTAGCTTGAACCCGGGAGGCAGAGGTTGAGGTGAGCTGAGATTACACCACTACATCCAGCCTGGGCAACAAACTCCGTCTCAAAAAAAAAAGAAGATTGTTGAAGTCCAGGTATTGAGGGAAGGCATATTTTAGGATTCTGACTTTCTAGGTTAAGAATGCTAGATAAATAATGCCATTATGATATGAATGGGTTGCTTTTGACCCTATTATGTTGTTTTTTGTTTTTGAGACAGAATCTCGCTCTGTCTCCCAGACTGGAGTGCAGTGGTGTGATCTTGGCTCACTGCAACCTCCACCTCCCTCGGGTTCAAGTGATTCTCCTGCCTCAGCCTCCTGAGTAGCTGGGACTACAAGCATGTGCCACCATGCCCTGGCTAATTTTTTGTATTTTTAGTAGAGACGGGGTTTCACTGTGTTAGCCAGGATGGTTTCTATCTCTTGACTTTGTGATCCTCCCGCCTCGGCCTTCCAAAGTGCTGGGATTACAGGCATGAGCCACCTTGTCCAGCCCATATTAGGTTTTAATTGTTTACACATTCTTTTCTGTTTTCTTGAGATATAGATATACAATAAGCTATACATATTTAAAATGCATAATTTGATACATTTTGACATGTATTTTTTGTGTGTATATATATATATATATTTTCACACATGAAATCACCACAATCAAAATAATGAGCCTATTTATCACACCCAAAGTTTCCTCATACCTTTTTATAATCCTGCCTCCCGTCTCCCGCCTCCCCAGTTTCCAGGCAACTAGTTACCAGTTTTCTATCACTATAGATTAGTTTGCATTTTCTAGAATTTTATATAAATGTAATCATATGATATGTACTGTTTTTTATTTGGCTTCTATTACTCTTCCTAATTTTTTTGAGATTTCATCGTGGTGGTGTCTGTACCCATAGTGTATTTATTTTTATTGCTGAGAAAGATTCCATTGTGTGGGTATATCAAGTTTATCTACTCATCTGTTGCTGGTCATTTGTGTTGTTTGCAATATTTTTAATTTATTTATGTCTTCAAGATATTTGGAACATTCAAGACAAAACAAAAAATACTTGCCTACAATGTCTTAAAAGCTGGTATTTGTCATTTCAGAATAAATTTGATTATAAATTTTCCTTTATATAGAACACTTGGATAGTGTTGCTCTAGGTAGATTTTGTCTTGGCCAATAAATTTTACATTGGCTTTCCCAGTCATTGAAACAAGATAAATAACTTCTAGTGTTCACAAGTTAGCAAACAGCTA
Organism: Cheracebus regulus; assembly: GCA_963574635.1. Classification (NCBI taxonomy): domain Eukaryota; kingdom Metazoa; phylum Chordata; class Mammalia; order Primates; family Pitheciidae; genus Cheracebus; species Cheracebus regulus. The sequence goes on from CAUYQU010056770.1 coordinate 14,865, forward strand.
GTATAAACTTAAACTAAAAATTTAATTTCTTACTGTAAGATACCTTCATTTGAAAATGAGTGTCATCCTTGCCAAGAGAAGCACTAATTCCAGAGGGAGTTATATTTGCGTAGCTCACCAGCTTCCTCCCCAAAGGACAACTAAATGAATTACCTAGAAAGATTAGAATGAAAAGAGCAAAGAATTGAGAGAGAATTAGAATGTCTTTAGTAGCAGAATCCAGTCTCAGAATCTCCCCAATGGGATAAGAGATAAATGATAATCTCCAGGAATGCATATGATAACAGTTGTCTGTTATTTTATACAATAAGTGTGACTTTCTTTAATTTCTGAAAAGTAATATGTAAGATTTTTTAACCAAACCATCATACACAAAAATCTGACTATATAACAAAGTGTGGGCTGGGTGAGGTGGCTCATGCCTTGTAATACTAGCACTTTGGGAGGCCAAGGTGGGTGGATCACCTGAGGTCAGGTGTTCAAAAAATTAGCCAGGCATGGTGGCCAGTGCCTGTAATCCACCTACTCAGGAGGCTGAGGCAGGAGAATTGCTTGAACCTGGGAGGCAGAAATCGCAGTGAGCCAAGATGGCACCACTGCACTCCAGCCTGGGGCGACAAGAGCAAGACTCCATCTCAAAAAAAAAAAAAAAAGGAACAAAGTAAGTTTGAATCCTTTTTTAAATTATAGCAAAAGCTTTTAATATGGGTAATTGCCCCCTAATTTAAAGCCTGAGGGTAGACTTTTAAAAGATGAAATAATATTTCAACTGCATCTTAAAAGAATGAATAAGAGAAGGGCAGAAATTGGGACAAAAGCATTATTCTCAAGAGAGAAATATGGATATTTTAGGGATATTATTTTAGAACATCTTCAATGACAGAATCTAAGAATCTTTTTAAATATGAATATTTTAGGAAGCATCTAATGGTATACCTTAAGTACCTCAAATCCTTTTTGGAACAAGAGGATAGGAAATAAAAAAATACTTTTTATATTTTTGGGTAGCTGTTTATTGTCCAAACCCAACATTTTTTTAAAAATTATGAATTGTTATTGAGGATGCTTTTGAGAAATTTAGTCAGTTATTTTATAGAGAAGGTTCTTATGAAATTTATCACTTGGCCAGGCGAAGTGGCTCACACCTGTAATCCCAGCACTTTGGGAGGCCGAGGTGGGTGGATCACCTGAGATCAGAAGTTCAAGACCAGCCTGGCCAACATGGTGAAACCCTGTCTTTACTAAAAATACAAAAATTGGCTGAGTGCGGTGAAAGGCGCCTAAAATCCCAGCTCCTCGGGAGGCTGAGGTGGGAGAATTGCTTAAACCCGGTTGTTGGAGGTTTCGGTGAGCCGAGATCATGCCACTGCACCCCAGCCTGGGTAACAAAATGAGACTGTGTCTCAAAAAGAAAAAAAAAAAGAAATACATCACTTGATTTTACAGTAAATCTATTTAAGTAACTATCGTGTTACTTGTTAATTTTAACAAGCTACAAGATTTTAGCTAAATATTGTGATGGAGTTCACTCAAGTAGAGACTTTGACACATTATAGGCAGGAGAACAAAAGAGTTAAAGTATAATAAGATAAATATAAATAGGATTTTTGTTATTTTATGTATTTTTTTTTTTTTTGAGACAGAGTCTCACTCTGTTGCCCAGGCTGGAGTACAATGGTGCAATCATAGCTCACTGTAGCCTCAAACTCCTGGCCTCAAGTGATTCTTCTACCTTGGCCTCCCAAAGTGCCAAGATTATAGGCACGAGCTACTGTGTCTGGCCTTTTTTTTCATATAAATGAAAGTACTTTCATGTAAATGTCATATTATTCTCAGAACTCTTAAAGGTAGACCAGGCAATCTAATATTTGAAGATAAGTGTCATTGAATAATGTGTGCAATGATAGTAACAACTTTAAAAGTGTCTTTTTTAAAGCATTTTCTTTTCTTTTGTTTTTTTTTTTCCTTTTTCTTTTTCTTTCTTTTTTGGAGACAAAGTCTCATTCTGTTGCCCAGGCTGGAGGGCAGTGGCATGATCGGGGCTCACTGTAACCTCTGCCTCCTGGGTTCAAGCAATTCTCCTGCCTCAGCCTCCTGAATAGCTGCAATTACAGGCACATGCCACCACGCCCAGCTAATTTTTGTATTTTTAGTAGACATGGGATTTTACCATATTGGTTAGGCTGGTCTTGAACTCCTGACCTCAGGTGATCCACCGCCATGGCCTCCCAAAATGTTGAGATTACAGGTGTGAGCTACGCGTCTGGCCTTTTTTTTTTTTTTTTTTTTTAAGCATTTTCTGTGTACAGAATACCATCCACTAATTCTGATCTTTTTTTTTTTTTTTTTTTTTTTTTGAGACAAAGTCTCACTCTGTCGCCCAGGCTGGAGTGCAGTGGTACGATCTTGGCTCACTGTAACCTCCGCCTCCGAGGTTCAGGCAATTCTCCTGCCTCAGCCTCCTGAGTAGCTGGGATTACAGGTGTGTGCCACCATGCCCAGCTAATTTTTGTATTTTTTTAGTAGAGACAAGGTTTCACCATGTTGGTCAGGCTGGTCTCAAATTCCTGACCTTGTGATCCACCTGCCTCAGCCTCCCAGTGATCTTCTTAACAAGTAATAAAGTACCTCTTCTTTTATTGATGAGGAAACTACGGCTCAGACAGGTGTAGCAACTTGCTCCATATCAAATAGCTGGCAGGTGGTTGTATCTCAGTCAGCTGTGGCCACAGTAATACTGTATTACTAACCACTACAAAATCACAGCCACATCAAGCAAAAGCACTTACTTACTAGCTCATGGGTCTCCAGATCCCCTGTGGTAGCTCCACTCTACAGGTATCTTACCTTTCTTTATCCTGGGACCACAGGCTAACCCAGGCTTGACATTCTCATGACCATAATAGAAACACAAGGGACAAGCCCACTGTATATATCCTTTTGAAGCCTTTTGTCTTATCACAACCACCACTGTTCCTATGGCCAAGCAAATCATATAGCCAAACCGAAAGTCAGGGTGTGGGAAATATAATCCTCTTTAGTGGGCAGAGACACATAACAGCATAGACACAAGGAAGTGTGAAGAACTTGAGCCCTTAATGCAGCCTACCACAGTGGTGGAGCTTAGGTTTAAACCCATGTGCCTTAGCAGGTAGAGCCTATAGATTGTCTACTTGCTTTCTACCCATCTTTTAGTACCTAAAATCTAATTTTTAATATAGTTTTTGGTTGTTTACTCATTGTTTTGTAATTCAAGCTCTTCATTTATTCTGTATGACTAGCTATTTAGAAGAAACTAGTACATTTATTCATTGATGTCTCTCTATCCTTGATTCTTTCAGGCACGATTCTGGGTACAGGTGATGAAGGATTTGAGGAATGGGGTAAAACTTAAGAAGGTCCAAGAGCGGCAGTACAACCCTTTGCCCATTGAATATCAGCTCACCCCTTATGAGATGCTAATGGATGACATTCGCTGCAAAAGATATACTTTGCGAAAAGTGATGGTAAGTAACAAAACTGTTAGGCCAGGCGTGGTGGCTCACTCCTGTAATCCCAGCACTTTGGGAGGTTGAGGTGGGCAGATCACCTGAGGTCAGGAGTTCCAGACCAGCCTGGCCAACATGGTGAAACCCCATCTCTGCCAAAAAATATAAAAGTTAGTTGGGTGTGGTGGTGCACACCTATAGTTTCATCTATTCGGGAGGCTGAGGCAAGAGAATCGCTTGAACCCAGGAGGTGGAGGTTGCAGTGACCCAAGATCGAGCCACTGCATTCCAGCCTGGGCAACAGAGTGAGACCCTGCCTCAAAAAAGAAAAACAAAAAACTATTAATGAACTCAAATGGTTATTCATCTATAATCGCATTTATTGAAAATAGTTTTAATATTAAATTTAAAAAATTATTTCTTTTTATGCAAGTAATACTTGATCATTGTAGAAAATTTGGAAAGTACATTAAGCTTAAAGAAGGAAAGTTATGAACATATAATTCCATAACCCAGAGAGAAATTTTGTTAACATGATGATTGATAACCTTTAGCCTTGTTTCTCTGCACTTTATTTGGACAAAATGAGTTAATATAGAATGCTTTATTTTATTACCAGTTGTTTGCTTAACATAATGTGATTCTTTTTTCCATGTCATTATATATTCAACATTATTTCTAAATGGCAATGTCTTTTCTAGCTTATGGCTATTCTAGAGTTTATTGAACGAATCACCTTGCGTCCCATTATAAGCAGCATATTTTGTGTATCCTTGTATGTAAATCTTTAAATGGCCACCATGAAATCCTTACATTCCTAGAAGTAATATAGATATTACTACATTACTATATAGTAGTATATATTAGTATATAGAATACTAGATATTCTAGTTCATTAGCAAATTCTTACAGCTCTCTCTTTAAACTATATCCTGATTCCAACCACTTCTCTCCATCTCCACTTGAGATATCTTTTTTTTTTTTTTTTTTTTTAGACAGGGTCTCGCTCTGTCACCTAGGCTAAAGTGCAGTGGCACGATTACAGCTTCACTGCAGCCTCAACTTCCCAGGTTCCAGTGACCCTCCCACCTCAACCTCCCTAGTAGTTGGGACCACAGGCATGCATCATCACGCCAGGCTGGTGTTTTTCATATTTTTTTGTAGAAACGGAGTTTCACCATGTTGCCCAGGCTTCTCTCAAATCCTGACTGAGCTCAAGTGATCCACCTGCCTCTGCCTCCCAAAGTGCTGGGATTATAGCCGTGAGCACTTGGCCAAGATATCTTCTATTCCAAACCACCATTATCTCTCATCAGACTATGACAGTAACCTCTAAGTGGCCTTCCTGCTTTTACCCTTGCCCCCTTTCAATCTGTTTTTCCCAAAAACAGCCAAGTAGGCTTCTTAAGTAAAAGATATGATCATGTCATTGCTCTACTCAGAATTTTCCACTGGCTCTTCATCACACTCAGAAGAAACTCTGTGTCCTTATCGTGGCTGGCACAGCCCCCATGGCTGGATCCAGGTTACCTCTCAAACCTCATCTCCTGCTATACTTCCCTGCTGGGTTCTCCTCGTTAACCACCCTGATCTATGCCAGTGTCTCAGCAGTGCCTAGTGTGCTCCTGCAACAGACTCTGCCTTGGATAATCCTTCTCTCAGGAACTGTCCTTTCCCACATAGCCATATATTTTGTCTCTTTACTTTTCAGGCCTGTGCTCAAGTTTCCCCTCATTAGAAAAGTCTTCTCTCTCTGCTATCATGTTTCACTAGCTGACACTGCCATGTATTTCCAGATTTATTGTCTGTCTCCCTTAAAAAGACAAGAACTTAGTTATTGTCACTGTTAATCCCCTTTAACAAGAACATGTGCCTGACATGCAACCAAATACTGAATACGGTGCTCAATAAATAGTTACGGGATGGATTAATGAATTCCATCCACATGTTTGAGGAAGTTTAATCAAAGTTATTTTATATTGGAAGGTTCTCATGAAGCATGTAACACTTGTTTGTTTTTTGTTTTTGAGACAGTCTTATTGTTTTTACCCAGGCTGGAGTGCAGTGACGCAATCTCAGCTCA
>CAUYQU010056772.1:0-35649 GCA_963574635.1 Cheracebus regulus
TGTAGAACCCCCCCCCTCCACAATTTTTAACTGTTGTTTTTTAAAAACAAATTAAACAACATCAAATGTTTTTTTTTTTTTTTTTTTTTTTTTTTTTGAGACAGAGTCTCACTTTGTCACCCAGGTTGGAGTGCAGTGATGCAATCTACACTCACTGCAACCTCTGATTCCTGGGTTCAAGTGATTCTCGTGCCTCAGCTGCCGGAGTTGCTGGGATTACTGGCACACTCCCCTACACGCAGCTAATTTTTGTATTTTCTGTTGTTGTTGTTTTAGTAGAGATGGGTTTCACCATGTTGGCCAGGATGATCTTGATCTCCTGACCCCATGATCTGCCCGCCTCAGCCTGCCAAAGTGCTGGAATTACAGGCGTGAGCCACCATGACCAGCCTAGAATATTTAAATAGAAGGTTTTCAGTATCATCAATCTCATTGCAAAGGAGGGCTAGATTATTTGTCTTAATATTAAATTTTCATAAAGCAAATTTATTTATTTAGGGTGGCTTTGAAGGAGTTATCCCTTGATACCTCTGATACTACATGGCCATATATGACACCTCTGTGTTGCCACTGATGCTAATGAGTAATAAGCACTTTCTTTTAACCAAAGGATAATAGGGAAAATAATTTTATAGGACTGGCGGTGAGAATTTCTTTTCACAGCCATACATGTGTTAATTCTATGATTATAACAAAGATTGAAATGAAGATGAAAGAGTAATATGTAGAAATTATATAATTAGAAAAAGTAAACATTACAATCTGTTTTTGACTGGGGAAAGACGCCATTTAAAAAGAGGAATTTAATATTGTAATTTCACTAGAACAGTCTGGCTCAACTTTCATGTGATAAACTTGTGAGTTATTTTTAGTTGCTATGAACCCCCAGGTTGAAGGTCACATAAACTGAGCATGCCCAGATGAGCCAAGAACACACCCACTTAGGTGAAACCTAAGTGCTCAGACCAAGGAGTGGGGACTGAATTAAGAAGTGGATACTGCATGGCAGGATCTAATATTCAATCAGATCAAGTACTTTCTTGTGTTGCCCTAGGGAATGATCCAGTTAGATTATGTCTCCTGGCATCACCTTACTGCAAGATCCAATAGCTCACACCTCATATCCTAGCTTATAAATCTCAACTCATCCTTCAGCTTGGGGAGACAGATTTGAGAGTTTCCTCTTGTCTACTTGCCAGTCATCTTCAATAAAGCTTCTTTATTCTCAAAAACTAATGCCATGGTATTCGCTTCTATATGCAAATATTGCTAGGTGACAATATTAGCCTATTGATAATATTTAGGTACCACCAGTACAATATTAGCATATTTATAATATTTGAATACTAAATAGGAATAAAATAAGAATAAATAGGAATAAAATATTAATCAATATGTCAAACCAAATATTATATGTGTAAAAATAAAAACAAAGGGACAAAAGACATATTAAAGATCATACATAAACTAGTTATAAAAAGTGTGTATAGATTTAACTCAACTAAAGCTGAGACTCAATACTTTATAAAGAAAAGAGGTTTCATTGGCTCACAGTCCCACAAGCTGTACAGGAGGCATAGCTGGGGAGGCCTCAGGGAACTTATAGTTATGGCAGACGGCAAAAGGGAAGCTGTCACATCTTCAAATGGCAGAGCAGGAAGGAGAGAAAGAGCAAAGAGGGAACTGCTACACACTTTCAAACAACCAGATCTCATGAAAACTCCACCATGAGACAGCACTGGGAGAATGTGTTAAACCATTAGAAACCATCTCATGATCCAATCACCTCCTACCAGGCCCCACCTCCAACACTCAGGATCAGGATCACAATTCAACATGAGATTTGGGTGGAGACACAGAACTGAACCATATCATTCAGCTACTGGACCCTCCCAAATCTCATATCCTTCTGACATTTCAAAACATGATCAGGCCTTCCCAACAGTCCCCTAAAGTCCAAGTCCAAAGTCTCATCTGAGACAAGGCATGTCCCTTTTACCTATGAGCCTGTAAAATAAAATAAAAAAGTTAGGCACTTACAAGACACAATGGGAGTACAGGCATTGGGTAAATTCTATTGTACCAAGTGGGAGAAATTGGCCACTTCCATGATACAATCACCTCCCACCAGGCTCTTCCTCCCACACTCAGAATTACCATTCAACATGAGATATGGCTCAGGACACAGAGGCAAACTATATCAATGACCTTAGAGGAACATTTCTATGTCATTAGAGAATTATCAGCAAATAGGAGAAAAATGCACGGAGGATTGTATTTCCAGATTTTAGAAAGGAAGATCAATTGCTGCTAAGTCTCTAAACGGGAATGTGTTAGAGCTGTACTGGCAAGTTTTGAAAAAATATGATTCTGAAAGCATAATTATGAATGATTCAGTGAGGAAGAATTTTGGAATGCATTGAAATATAATCAACTTAAATGTTTGGTGGGGAAAAGCAAGGTGTAAATCATAAATATATAAAGAGGCTAGTCTGATTTTATGGAAAAAAAAACATCTCTAGGTTAAGCTCAGATTGAATTTTTTTAAATAAAACCAGAAAAAGATATCATAAAGAACCAGTCACATCCCAAATGATAAACTGACATTTATAGGAAAAGATAAAAACTAATCAAGAATTTTAAAAGGTGATTTTAGTAATGCTAAGAGAAAGAGGAGCCAAAATGCTGTCAGCCCACTCCTTGGGAAAATATTAATAATGACATTGAGGAAAAAAACGTTATTTCACTTATGCTATGCCCTCTATTTCTTGTTAAAGAAAATACTTTACACTAGAATGGAAAATGCAGCACTTTCTATTGGTAAGAGGAATTTGAGTCAAAAGTAAAGAAATTGTAAGAAAATGACAAAATTGTTTTTCATATTCTGCACTGGATGAGACTGTGAGGCATTAAAAGATATGGCAATTAAAATGTGGAATTTTAACTACTAACAATTAGTCGGGAAGCACAGGAAAAATTAGACTGTCAAAAACATTTGCAAATTTTGAGACCAAAAAGAAGGAATATTATGCAAACTAGAGATCTTGATGCCAGTTTGAATAATTTCCCAGAGTCTATTAATAAAAGAACAGTGTTAGAATACCTATAAAGGAGAGTGGTGATGATGAGGAACTAATATAAGCCATTAAATAAGTCACACTAAGCTAGTTCAATTGTCTTTTTTGATATGGTTATGAGACTATAAGCTCAGAGAAGTGCTGCAGAGAAAATGAAAATGGTTTTCAGAATGCGCTTGACAAGCCCTCACAGGATATCCTGTTGTGTAAAATGGAGAAATGTACACAGCATGGCAAATCGGACAAATGAATATAATCAAAGACCCATCAACACTGCTCAAGTTCAACTCGTTTTGACATGTTTGGTAATTTATCCCTGACTCTCTTCTTTGCCATATTTCTATCAATTGGATGCAAACTTTGATAAGACCCTTACTAAACTTGTGCAGACATGGAGTTGGAAATAATAATAGATATTATAGATAACAAATTAAGTATTCAGAAGGATCTTAGGTAGCTAGAAAGATAGGTCAAATGTAAAAGTTTGAAATTAAAAAATAGATAGTGATGGACAAACAAAAGCAGCAGAGATAGAAGAAGGCGGAGGAGGAAAGAAATAAGAACATAAAAGGTAAAGGGAAAAACAAATTCAATAACATGTTGGAAAAATAGAAATTTTAGTTAGGGAATAGATTAGCAAAACTATTTTTTAAGTAAATTTACCCAATGAACCCTGACTCCCAGTACTTATATAAATCTCTTCCACATGAATTTGGGCTGGCTCTATGACTCATTTGTAACTGATAAAATGCAGTCAGTGTAACCTTGAGATGACATCTGGGGCCAGTCAGAAAATGTCTTGCAGGTTCTCATTGGTCTCTTGGATATGAATTGGTTAGATGAATGAACTAAACTTATGAGGGACAAGAAATAGGATTTGAACTACTCTGTCATAGGGTACTTCCACTGGATATGAAGGATCATGGTGTTACTGGAAGGTGGACTTAGATTAGTTATGAATGAATATTGCAAACTCTAAAGCAACCAGTGGTTTTTGTTTAAGTTGCGAGATTAAATGGAAATATAAAATGGTCAATTAAAACCATAAAAAAAAAAAACAGAAAAAGAATGAGAATTTAGACAATAACAAGTTCAACAAATAGAAAACAGTCCCAAACTTTATAAATATTACAATAGTTAATTTTGTAGGTCAATTTGACTGGGCCATGGGGTTTCTAGATATTAGATTAAACATTATCAGTGTTTCTGTGATGATGATTTTGGTAAAATTAACAAAATTGACATTGAAATCAGTAGATTAAGTAAAGCTGATTGTCTTTCCTCTTATGGGTGAACCTAATTCAGTTAGTTGAAGGCCTGAATAGATCCAAAAGTCTAGCCCTCCCTTGAGTAAGAGGGAATTCTTTCGTGCCTGACTGTCTTTGAATGAAGACAACAGCTTTTCCCCTGACTTTGAACCACAACTGAAGCTTCAGATTCTCATGGAGCTCAACCTGCCAGCCGTCAGTTGGGAGTTACAGGACCAGCTTTCCTAGTCCTTGGCCCTCTGGACTCCGACTGGAACTCCACAATCTGCTCTCCTGCATTTTTACCTTGCCAGTTCATGCTGTTATTGATACTTGTCAGTCTTCATAATCACTTGAACCAAAACCTTATAGTAAATATCTCTGTGTGTGTTTGTGTGTGTATTTGTCTGTGTATCTTACTAGTTCTTTTCTCTGGCAATAGAAATGTAATGAAGTTATATCAGTTGTCACATTAAACATGAATTATCAAAATGTACCAATTAAAAGAGAGGTTATCAGAACATACTAAAGAAAAAGCTATGTTAATGTTAGACAAAGTGGACTTTGGAAGAGGAAGATCATCAGTGATAAAAATAGGCATTATATAATAATAAAGGAATAAATCATTTAAGGAGATATAACGATCCTCATCGTAAACGTTTCTAACAAGAGATCATCGAATGTGAGGCAAAAATTGACACAACCGAAAAGAGAAATAGACAAATCCAATGTTACAGTGAGACATGTCAAAACCTCTGATTTATTAATTGATAGAACACGCAGGCAGAAAATCTGTAAGGGTATATATAGTTGACATGAACAGCACAATCAATCAACTTGATTTAACTGGCATTTATAAAATACTCCCTCCAACCACAAAATACATATTCTTCTTAATATTACATGAAACATTCACCAAGAAAAACCAAAGTTTGGCTCATTAAAATACTTTCACCAATTTTAAAGAATAGATATCATAGAAAATATATTCTTAGGCCACAACGGAATTAATCTAAAAATCAATAACAGAAACATAGCTGGATATTGCAAATGTTTGATAGCTTAAAATATAATTCTAAATAGCAAAATGGTCAAGAAGAGCTCTCAAGAGAAGTTAAAACAAATTTGTTTCAAAATAACAGTAAAACGCAACTTATCAAAACATGTGGTATGCAGTAAAAACATCCAGTAGAGAGGGAAATCTGTAGTGTTTAATTAACATATTAGGAAATATCCAAAATCAAAACTCCAAATTTTACATTTGTGAAAGGAGAGTACGAAGAACAATGTAAGCCTAAATTGAGCAAAAGAAAGAAATGTAAATTAGAGGAGAAATCAATGAAATCTAAAAGAAAATAGCAAAGAAGTAAATGAAACTAAATGCTGCTTTTTTGAAAAGATCAGTAAAGCTGATAAACTTCAATCAAGAATAACCAAGACAAAGACACAAAATGCCATACCTTGAATAAAAGAGGGGCTATCAGAACTGATTCCATAGACATTAAAAGGATGACAAAAAAGACTTCGAATAACTCTGTGCCCCTAAATATAATAATGTAGATGAAATGAAACAATTCTGAAAAAGATACAAACAACTCAAAGTCATACAATGGGAAATCGATAATTTTAATTGCCTTATATATATTAACTAAATTAAATTAACAATTTATATATAAAAAAAACGCAAGTCCAATGGAGAATTCTGACAAACATTTAAGGGAGAAATAAGACCAATTTTCCACAATCTATTTCAGAACATACAATGAGAGGGAACACTTCCTAAACTCATTATGTAAGACTTTCATTATCTGAATATCAAAATCAGATATAGGAATTACAAGAAGAGAAAAGTTTGGGTCAACATTACTTTTGAATATAGATGCAAAAAATCTCAACAAAATATTAGCAAATAGAATCCAACAATATATAGAAAGAATTATACAGTATGACAAAATACAATTTGTTCAGAATATACAAGGTTAATTTGATATTTGAAAATGAACTGGTGTAATGCACCAAACCAAAAGGCTAAAGAAGAAAATTTATCTATCATATCAATACAGAAGACGTATAAAAAAATCCAAAACACGTGCATGTTAAAAATCTCAGCAAACTAGAAATAGAAAACTTTCTAAATTTGATAAAGAATACCTACAAAAAAATCTTACAGCTAGCACCATACTTGATCCTGAGGAACTGGATGCTATGATTGAGAATAAGGCAGGATGTCTTCTCTCACCGCTCCTATTCAGTACCATATTGGAAGTCCTTACTAGTGCAATAAGAGAACAAATAAATGATATATAAATAGATGAATAAGAAAGAAATAAAACTTTGTAGACAAATGATATGATTATTTCAGTAAACAATTCCAAATCAGCATGTCTCACAAGCTTGTAGGACACAAGGTGATATAGAAAAGTCAATTGCTTCTTTATATATGAGCAATGTACAATTAAAATACAAAATTAAGGAATTATATTATTTACCATAATATTCAACAGAATAAAATACTTAGGAATAAATTCAACAAAATATGTAGAAAGCCCAGATGTGGAAAACTATGAAAACCTTATCAAAGACATCAAAGGGGGTTGAAATAAATGGACACCATAAATTGGAAGACCCAATTTTGTAAAGATGCTAATTCTTACCAAGTTGATCTATAGATTCAGTGCAAGCTCAGTTAGAATCCCAGGATGCTATTTTGTAGATAGTGCCAAACTTAAGATTTATAAGGAAAGACAACCTAGAAAAGCCTAGACAATAGTAAAAAAGAACGAAGTTGGAGGGCTCACATTACCTATCGATACTTACTATAAAGCTATAGTATTTATATTGTATTCATACTTAATATAAAGTACAGTAATCAAGATAGAAAGGCATTGACAAAAGAATAGAAATATAGATGAGAATAACAGAGAAGAAAGCTCATAAATAGGTGACTGTAATTGTAGTTAACTGATTTTTTGACAGAGCAGCAAAATCTTCTGAACAAATAGTGCTGAACAATTGAATGCCTGTATGCAGGCAGGGGAAAAGGTGGGATCTCTTTCTCTCTCTCTCTCCTTCTCTGTCTCTCTATCTTACCTTTTCCAAAAATTAACTGAAAATGTATTATAATTTTAAGTGTAAAACCCAAAACTATAAAACTTTTTGAAGAAAGCATATAAGCGTAAAACTGTGACCTTGAATTTAGTGATGAGTTTCCTCCCAGAAACATGTAACTACAGAGCAACCATAAGAAAAACATCAGAAAAATTCCAGCTGATTAGCGTTCTAAAAAATACCTGACCAGCACTCTTCAAAAATGTCAAGGTCATCAATCAAAAAAAAAAAAAAAAAAAAGGACCCTCTGAGCAAACATCACAGCCAGGAGGAGCCTAAGGAGATAAATCAATTAAATGTAATGTGGCATCCTGAATGGGACCCTGGAACAGAAAACGAACATCAGGGAAAAACTTAAGAAATAGGAAGAATGTATGAAAATTAGTTAATTATAGTGTATCAATATTTGTTCATTTTTTGTAACAAATGTACCATATCAATATAAGATGTTAGTAATAGGGGAAATTATATTGGGCCCACATGAGCCCTCTCTGTATTTTGTTCATAACATTTAAAAAAATCTAAAACCTTTCTAAAAATACCAATTATTTTTAAAAACTATAAAAATATAGAAGCTTTCATTGTAAAAATACATAAATGACTATGTATATATTAATAAGCTACAAGATTTGTCAAAATGCTGATGTAGAACACACACAAAAAAAATTGTGCAAGCAGTTTGTATATTTTTCTTATTATTAATCAGATCTTTACAATTTTGAAACCTATTTTCTAAATCAATCTGAGGGTCTTATAATAATATTAAATATTGTTGTGAGTCCTTGAAATTTGGTTATAATTTCTTTAAAATCAGTTAAGAATTTTCAATCATAGAAGTCAAATACTATAGTCCCAAAGATTTGGGTTTTGAAGCTTTTTGAGAATTGCAATTACTTTGAAAACAAACCTTGAAATAAAAAAGATTTTGAAATATATCTCTACAAAAATAATAAAATAAATAAATGAAAGAATAAAAATTAAAGGGCAGCAGAATTAATTCTGAATTTGTGTAACCGAATTAGGGGGATACTTTTTTGATAACTTAAATTTATACTTTGCATTACACTGGAATGAAATTGAGACGATCTATAATTGTGCCCCACTTACTTTTGGTAAAATGTTTAAATGAATCATAAATAGATATAGTAATGTCTTTGATGAGTTTTGCCTTATGAAAGTATTTTTGAAATCATTAGTTTGCATGTAAACAAAAATATCATCTTTGAAAACTATGTAAATTAGTCTGTGATTTAAGTTACGTGTAATAAATGATTAATTGTATAGCTATATGCTTCATGGGGGCCATACAGACTGACATGAGATAAGTGAAGTAATATGAACTGTTTAGAATTAACTATCTGTGGCCAAAAGATTGTTAATATTGTTTTTAAACAGTGACAGATACATCAGGAAGAAATACATTGTATTTGATGTCTCTCATAAAAATAATATTACAGCTATCATAAAATGGCTTAATGAATAAATATCTTTAATATCTTCTTTAAATCTAAGTTCTGTAATTTTATGAAAACAATTATCATGAATAGATTGATACATTGTGGTTTTAAGTGGATGTACATATTGGATGCGAGGAGGTAGAACTTATGCTTTTCTTATGAATAAGTTTCATTTTTTATTACTGTCACTGGATGTTTAACAGTTGGAAGGATTTATGATGAGATCACTAAAATTCTCAATTCTAGTGGTGTTCACAGCAAGAAAGCTGGCCAGGACTGTAGTTATATATGCTTACAAAAATACAGCTTACATAAATCTCTATAAGCAAGACTCTGATATCAATGGAGTGAGAAAATAACAATCACTATTCTGAACAATGGGAAAATTTTCTCTGGCGGTATCTATATCAACCTTACAAAATTACTACTGTACAATACAGTAACAGATCTATTTAGGCAAAAATGTGACAAGACAGTTGCTTGACATTTAGTAAGTTAAATGTTTCTTTAAATAAGTTAAAATGACAAATCCAATTAAATTGTTCAAACACTATTTTTTTCTACATTCCTTAAAATCTATTTCTCTTTGGGTGACCTTGTGAAGACAAGTTCTTAAAAATTGGCTGCAACTTTTTTCACTAAGATGGTGGAATCTGATGACACATAATACGAATCTAACTGGAGTAGAAAAATTGAAGGAGGATTTGTCTTTCGTTCCAATAGTTTACTGAACCTAGTCTTATAGAAACAAATGAAATATAACCAATTTAAAAAGGGAAAAAGATGACAAATAAAAAGGAAAGAATACAAAAAATAAATGCAGTAGAGAGACTTCAAAGCAGAGAAATTGTTGTTTCACTGTTAATGGATAATGCTATTTTCAAAAATAAATATAAGCTAATTGAATACTGAAAATTTTATAGAATTTAAAAAAACTAATTAGAATAAATTACTGAAGTAATGAATAGTAAGTTAGAAAAAAGTATGAGAGTAAAAAAAGTAAGATTGATGTATGAATAATAGAAATTGTTAATTTTTTTAATTTAATTTTTTAATTTTTAAAATTATACTTTAAGTTCTGGGATACATGTGCAGATAGTGCAGGATTGTTATATAGGTATACACGTTTCACGGTGGCTTGCTGCATCCATTCCCCGTCATCTACATTAGGCATTTCTCCTAATGCTATCCCTCCCTGATTCCCCCACCTCCTGGCTATCCTTCCCCTACCTCCCCCAACCCCCAACAGGCCCTGGTGTGTGATGTTTCCCTTCCTGTGTCCATGTGTTCTCCATTGTTCAACACTCACTTATGAGTGAGAACATGCAATGTTTGGTTTTCTGTTCTTGTGACAGTTTGCTGGGAATGATGGTTTCCAGTTTCATCCATGTCCCTGCAAAGGACAAGAACTCATCCATTTATGGCTGCATAGTATTCCATGGTGTATATGTACTACATTTTCTTTATCCAGTCTATCATTGATGGGCGTTTGTGTTGGTCCAAGTCTTTGCTATTGTAAGCAGTGTGGCAATAAACATACATGTGCATGTGTCTTTATAATAGAATGATTTATAATCCTTTGGGCATATACCCAGTAATGGGATTTATCTGGTGGTCTGTTATACATAGACTGAGAGGAAGGCCACAGAGATAAAGTGTTACCCTCATTACATTATATCATAAATATGATTTATCACTGTGGAAGCTCATCTTGATCACTTAGATTGATGTTAGACTCCTCAACTGAAAAGTTACTTCTTTTCTTCTCCTTTTCCATACTTTACTCTTCGGAAGTCCTCTACCACAAATCCATAAGTCGACCATAAGGAGAGGTCTTTCAAAGAGTAGAGTATGGAAAGGAAGAAGAGAAGTAGTCATTGTGTTAAGCCCACATTTAAGAAGTGGGGATTTATGCTCCATCATCCTAAGAGAGAAAAACCTACATAAGTTAGAATTATTCTGCACAGGAACATTTTCTATTTCCTCCCATTGATTTCTTTAGTCAATCACTAATTTGTATTGGTATATAATCACAGATATTTATTTTCTATTCTCTATTAAAATCCTACACAATTTCATTTATTTTGTTGCTCAACCTGCTACAGCTTTGGCCATTGGATATGCTTTCTGTTGGCTCCTGCGTGTCTTTAGCAAACCCTCATCATTGAAGGGACATTTTTGTGGGAAGAAGGGAAAGATTTTCCTAATTTTTGAAGCTAGATGTTGTTCCAGGCTCATTGTGCATATTTTTTGCATCAAGTCTAGAATCACCTATTTCTTCAAGAGCTCCTGATACTTTTACTGTAGAATGGTATTAGAAACCAAGATTTCGGTAGTAGGTGTGCTTGTGACTTCTGGAGTGTGCTTGTTGTTATGCTCTCAGGAGGGTATATGTATGTATCCTTATCTATGTAGATAGACATGTCTATAAATACTTATGCAAGTAGCCATTTGTTTTTGATATTTATCCTGCCTCATATTATCTTCACTTCTTGAATCTGTTGTCTGGAATCTGTCATGAATTTCTGAAAGTTTTCTGTTATTATTACTTCAAATATTCTTTCTGCTGTGTTCTCTTACATTTCCTTCTGGAATCCCAACTTTGTGTGTGCTTATATTTTTTCAGATTGTCCTACAGTTATTTGATGTTTTCTCCTACTTATTTTTTTTCTTTCTTTTTTTATCTTTGTATTTCAGTTTGAGAAGTTTCTATCAATATATCTTCACCTACTCCTCAGTTATATTCATTCTATTGGTAAGTTGATTGAAGGTATTCATCATTTCTGTTATAGTAGTTTTGATTTCTAGCATTTTCTTTTTATTATTTCTTAGGATTTCCATCTCTTTTGTTATATTATCAATCTGTTGTCTCCTTATTTCATTAAAGCCCTTAACATATTAGTTATGTTATTTTAAATTCCTCTCTGATAATCCCTAAAATGTGAATCATATCAATCTAGTTCTAATACTTGCACTGTCTTTTCAGACTGTTTTGTTTTGCCTTTTAGATTGCCTTGTAACTTGTTCTTGATATCCAGGCACATTTCTTCAGGCAATGGCATCTAAGGTTAGTAGGCCTTTAGTAGAGAATTTATGTTAATATTGGTAGGTGCTTTGTTGAATGTTCGCTGTGAGTATAGATGCCAAGGCTTCATTCAACCACCTGTAGTGACCTTGTATTTGTCTTTTTATCTGTGCCTTACAACTCTTACAGCTTTTTTCCATTATTATTATACCAGAGTATTGATAATATTGAGCTAGGTGTTGTGAAGGGTGAGTTTTACATATTTATTTCAGTTAAATCTCAGTCTTTTAGTTGTCTGTTGTCTGTTATGTTCACCAGTGTTTCTTGTTTGATGAGACAGAAAGCTTAGGGACTGTGGAGGGAAAGAATGCTTTTCCTTCATCTGACTGGGACACAAGTCTCTGCCAGTCTTTTCCCCTGGAGAGTAGTCCTTTTAAATGAAAAAGGTTCTGCATGTACTTTCCAAAAATTGCTCTTTCTTTGCCCCTACTCCAAGCACAAGAGACTATTTCCTGGATTTCCCCTACAAAAACCTGTTGTATTTCCTGAAGGTAAAACTCATAAAAGTGCGGGACTCCTCTTCACCTGCACCTCTGAGGATTTTTCATTTATACACCAGTTCCTACTGAGCATCCAGAAATTTTGCAAATTCACCACTTATGTATTATTACCAGTCTATGTCTCCAGCAGCTTATCTTTCAGATAATCAGATTTTTGACTGTGACTTTTCTGGATCCACTTGTCTTTCCAGATTTCAGGGTGGTAATTTGCCTTACAAACTCATTTCTCTGGATCCAAAAAAAAAAAAAAAAATCATTGGTTTTCAGTTTGTTTGCTTTTTTTCATGTTGTAAGATGAAAGCGAGAACTTCTAACCTTGCTACATGTTGGAACTAAAATTGGAAGTTCCAACTAGCTTTACAATTCTTTTTTGTTTTCTTATTTTTCTATGAGATTGCTCAGTTGATAGTGGCCTCTAGTGGAAATTACTATTTCCTCTTCCCTCTATGCTTTACCTTAATCTTCCTTTTGAAAGTTCTTACATGGTTACTTGAATTTTAAAAAATATTGCATTAGTATTATTTTATTTTTGGCATTTGCATTTCTTTTTTCCTGTTTTGCTGCTGGAAATCTCCAAATTGCATCATGGCAACTTCCCAAGTCAGGTGTCCTTTCTTCCAGCTTGTAATATGGTAGCGGGGCACTGATTTAAAATAGAAAATTTTAACTCAGGTCTTTGAGTAAAATTAATTCTGTTGATTATTTCTAGGTTTTCTTTGGGTGAGTTTCTTGAAATATGCTAATTATAAGGTTTAGGTGTATTTACTTATTTATGCTTGCTTTCTTTTCATTCCTTATCACCATATTTCCATGTGTTAAATCACACAAATGGAAAAATTACTAACATAAATCCTTTCTCAAAATATCCCTTGACACTTCAGCTTAACATTTTCAAAATTATGCTTATAAAAAGCACAATGTAATTTTTTAACGACATAAAGTTCCAATCTTTTATTTCTTTTGGGTCACACTCACATATTTGTATTCTACTTCATCAATTAAAAAAAGAATTATAGCAAAAGAGACATTTGAAAATCCATAAGCTCTGATAAGATTTATGTATGTTTCTGAAAGGGATAATGGACCTAAAGGGAATTACTGCAAAACTTTGAAAAAGAGTCACATTTCTATGGGGATAAAATTTTTTAGATACTGAAGAAAGCGAAGATTCCAGGCTTGTCATGTCATAAGTTGTATGGCATCTGCTTAGTAAACTTGTGAGTAAAACATATGCTTTC
This sequence comes from Cheracebus regulus, assembly GCA_963574635.1. Taxonomy (NCBI): domain Eukaryota; kingdom Metazoa; phylum Chordata; class Mammalia; order Primates; family Pitheciidae; genus Cheracebus; species Cheracebus regulus. Next base: position 13,713 of record CAUYQU010056772.1, read on the forward strand.
TTAATTCTCTGGGTAGTACTTGTACACCACTATAGTAATTATTACAGTGAACTGTGGTGGCCTGAAAGGACTTATTATCTCTGAGAGCAACATATAAGCACTATGTGAATTCATTTGGTTTGGTGGAGATTCTGGGTAAATTCCAAATGAGGATGAGTGAATCAATTAATTTATCTTTAAAAAATTGTTAAAAAATATATAAATACAAACATATCAGGTTATTAGTACTTTAAGTGAAAATGTTACAATATGATGATATCTCAATAAGAAAAAAATCCATTTGCAAACTAATAAGTAGAAAACAAACATCTTTACTTTGTATATCACCTGTAAGAAGGTTAATCACAAAGTACAAGCGATTACTTATATTCAAATTACCTGATACATTGTTCTAGGCAATTACTTTTAAAATCTTTGCAAGAGGGCCCTCAAAATGCAAATAATTTATACTCAGTTATGGTTTTTAAAAATGAGAGCACTTAAAAAGTATGTTTTAAGACTTGATACATTTATATTCTGATATTTGACACATAATTATCTCAGTTGTTGGCAGGTTTCACTAAATTTGGGATTGAAATGAAAAAATAAAGCAAATACAAAACTGTGCATAGATAATAAGAATAAATCAGGTAAAGAAAAATAATATTTCCCAAGGCTACATGTTTTAAATATATTGTCTGATATAGCAAACATAATGTTAGTGCTTAAAACCTGAGGTAAACTTTTCTTAAAGATACAGTAATATTTTAATAATCTACAGATATGAACGTAAACTACGACATTGTAAAGAAAAACTCAAAGTTAAGAAGTGAAAATATGTTTTTAAATAAAGAATGCCAGAGGAGTGTAATATAGTTCTCAGTGAAACATATCAAATCTAGAATAGAAATAAATCATTTTTCACTAATTCAATTTTAAAAATGGAAAATTAATTAAAATGTAACTTCTTCAAAAAGAAAAACTCAGATATTGACAATCTGGCTAGGTTTAGTTTCTAGATTAATATATTAAATGCTCATGGAAAGTATTTTCATTGGAACATTTCCATTCAATTATTTTTCATGTGTTTGGTGAATTATAAAAATAATCGAATTATGTATTCAAAATAAAACTGGGCCAGCCAAAATCAATCATAGCAGTAGGAGAGAAAAATGACAATAAATAGGAATTAACTCACACTAAGACTTAATTGAGCTGACTCCAGGGATTAGATATATATATATATCTCTCTATATGTAATACGTTCATTTTATATTGCAGTAGCATTGTCAGGGATGAAAGTCTTGGACCAATACTGACTTTTGAAAGCAAAACCTTTTGTTTTCTAAATTATAGGAATAATAAGCAACAAAATATTTAGAGTCATTTGGGGAAGTTTTACAGTTTTTTTAAAAAACAATTCCAGCTTTTTAAAAATAAAATAAAATTTTCTCATATTTTAAATACTTTTCCCTTTAGGAATTCTAGAATAACTAGCTCCTTTCAACTGGGTCATTCTAAGACTTACAAAAACGGGAAATGTAGAGGTCCTTTACAAAGAGTATGTAAGTTAATCTTTTAGATATTTCATGGAGTTACTTGTGCATGTATCAGTAATTCAAGACATGACTATGTGTGTGTGTGCACATGTGCGTGTGCATGCATGCATGAGATAGAGATATTATACTAGCTTTGGAAAAAAATGATAAACTAGAATTCTAAGTATTATTTAATTTTCTTGATTGTTTTTTGATTTAATTACCCAAACAATCAAGGAAAATCAAGTAATACTTAGGATTTTATAATTATCATTTTGAGACAAGGTCTCACTCTGTCACCCATGCTGGAGTGAAGTGACCTCAACGTGGCTTACTACAGCCTCGACCTCTCAAGCTTAGGAGATTTTCCCACCTCAGACTCCTGAGTAAATGGGACTACAGCAGTGCATGACCACACTGGGTTAATTTTTTTTTTATTTTTGTAGAGGCACAGTCTTACCATGTTGCCCAGGCTGGTCTCGAACTCCCGAGCTCAAGCAATGTCTCATCTCAATCTCCCAAAATGCTGGGATTATAGGTGTGAGCCACTGCACCTGACCCAATACTTAGAATTTTAGATTCATCATCTCACTTTGGCAAGACCAAGAGGAGGCTGTTTTCAGTAGCCTATCCTGTCACTGCACTTTATGTTGAAGTTTCTCTAAAATAGAGGAGAATGCTTACACATTCTGTAGTCAAGAATGCTACATCCATTTTATATCTTCATTCCTTCTAATAGGAAATGCATAATGACCTTTGAATCATTTTAACATTTTTTTGTCTTTTTTTCTGTTTCTTCCTTAAGATCTGAAAATCATAGCATGCTGTAAAGTTATAATCCCATCTTACTGGGTACAAAACTCTTGGGAAGATTAGCTTAAGAATGCCATAAACACCTTTGATCTCAATGATGCATTTTTTTTTTTTTTTACTGAAAATACTTGTGTAAAATCAGGAAATCAAAATCTACTGCATCGAATGCCGTATCTGTGGAAGCACACATTTTGGTAAGAAAAGTTATCCCTAAACAAAAATTGTGTTTATTTTTTTTCTTCTAAAATACTGACTAGGTCACAACATCCATCGTAGATGATGTAAAGATATTTGGGACAATTCTCTGCTAACAATCATCTTTCTTAAATGACCTAAATATCTAAAACCTGTGCTATTATGCTTTAATTTACCATAGACAATTGTGACCAATGCAGAGCAATTTGCATGAAGTCACCTTAATACAGATACAGAACTCAGGAATACATAAAAAAATAGCTTGTGTACTGACCAATGCATTTATAGAATCTTCTGTTGGCTTTCTGAGATATTCTAGCATAATCATACTTATGATTTGGAGTAAAAATAGGAAATTATTGCATATAACCTTCTACTCAATGTGAAATCCTCACATTAATACTATATATAACAGATTTTATTGTTTGTCTAATTTTTATGTGGCAAACAAGTAAAAGATTCAAAACGGTATGATTGAAATAAAATTACATAAATAATCAACTGCATAAGTTTAATTTATATTGGCACGTATTTACCATATATATAATCCACATCCTTCTAGCATAAACTCATTCATACTTTCACGTTATTCACGCCCCCCTTTCCTAGGAGGCCATTCTTTTATATCTCTATCTGATTTCTAACTCCTTCCCTATCGTCTCCAAATATGCATAGGCCCAATCTTATTTTAGCAATGCCTTTCTGATTTGCAGGTATTTCTTCTTTCTTTCTAAACTCCTGAGATAATAGATCATCTTTGCTTCCGCAACAAGTTTTTTTCATCTATCACATTTTAATAACCTGTAAATCTGGATTTAATTTTACATGTCATTCTTAACTTCATTTATTTGGTTCATTCCAAAATTTATAGGTTTTCCTACTGTATTTGAAAATTATCACAATTTCTCTAATAATTGAAATTTTGTACTCTTATTTTATTACTCTGCACAGTACTTCCTCTTCTTTCATTGAACTAATTATTTTATTATGATTTACCCAAAGTCTTTGTCCTTGGTCCTATGACTCCTAAACTCCACCTGTCTTCCCTGATATTCTCTAGTCTCCACAGCTGAGCACTGTTCATCCTGTGTACAGATTCAGTTCTCTTGATCTATAGGCTCAATGCAGCTTGTGGTCAAGATAAATGTGTAAAATTGGCTTCATTCATTCATCTACTTATTTTTCCAATAAGTAAATATGTATTGGATTTTTTTATGAGACAAATAGTTTGTGGTAGGAACTTAAGTTTCAACAATGAACAAGACAAGTACATTCTCTGCCCCTATAGATTGTTTGCACCCTCAAGGAAAAGAGCTATTTTTCCTGAACAGCAAATGTGAAACTTTATACTCAAACAGAGAAATTCAGAGTAAATTACTCTAGGAGCCAAACTTATCAAGAAATCTTACTTAGCTTAGGATATAAGCTTAGGTATAAGAAGATACCTTAATCTGGGTTGTTAAAACAAGAGAAACTTATTTTTGCACAGTTCTGGAGGCTATGAAGTCCAAGATCAAGGTATCAATCCATTGGTTCCCGGTGAGGGCTCCCTTCATGGCTCGCAAACTGCTGTCTTCTACATCCTCGTAAGGATTTTGCACAGTGTATGTGTGTAGAGGGCAAGCGAGATTAAGCTCTCTATTGTCTCTTCGTAGAAGAATACTAATCTCTAATGACCTCGTCAGACCTTAGTTACCTCCAAAGACCCTGTCTGCAAATATCATCACATTGGGGACTAGGGCTTCAACCTATAAATTCTGAAGGGGCACAAGCATTCATTAAAATACTCTCTGACTACAAGCACAAACATTCATTTGTAATGCTCCCTAACAACCAACACATTATTTATGATATTAGAAAGTAAATAACTGAAGAGAGGTGACAATGAGGAGGCAGAGGGAAATGCTTTCATGGAGGCTTTGAATCAGGACAAACACAGGGCATTTGATTAACTAAATAAGCTCAATCATGTTAGAGCCTGTAGATAAGACCAAGGAGGTAGAACAACATTGAGATAAAAAGAGGCAGAGTCAGATACGGGCCACATTAACCCAGCTTTATAACTTTAGGTTTCATGTTAAAGGCAAAAATAATAGTGATAGGCTTTAAGCAGGGAGAACCTTTCAAATAAATTAGTGTAAAGTGGGTCTGATGGCATATAAGGAGATTATTGCAGGGTATCTAAGAAATAATTATTGTTGGTACTAGAATGGGAGTAATAAAGATGAGGACAAGTGAACCCACTTGAGACATATTTAGGGCTGGGCAATCAGTGGGCCTGTGGTCAGGTAGGGTGTGAAAATAAATGTTACTCTTTGTATAACATCCATAATTCTGGGTCGAGCATCATTTTGTGTGTTACCACCAAACAATAAGACAGGGAACATTTGGAAGGGCATAAACACAAAGTCCATTTCTGAATATTTTCCTGGTGTTAGTAAGAATGTTTCTGTCCTTTTCTTGGGTTGTATCACTGGATAGTACTGGAAACTAACTCCCCAGATTTTGTCAGGATTGAGACCCTGACTTCTCATTTTTGATCACATTTGAAAGGAACTGCGAGTTCTGTCCCTGACTCCCAGCTCTGAAACGGATTCCTTGCTTTTGCCTGTGTGGGGAGTTCAGTAATTGAACCAAAGGTATATAAATGGAGTAGGTTACTGAGTGTAGACCACATTTTGTCATTATTGTAGATCTACAATAGATCTACAAAAATATTTACAGGAAGATGTAAAGTTAAGTAATTTTACCCAGCCCCCAGCCTTACATATCAAATTATTGCATTTTTCATAAATTTTCTCTCCTTTGAACATTTTGTACTCCCTAGGTTAGTGTTCTTATTTTTGATGATTTGGGGCTTCTAAGTCACTATCACACCCTCTGATACTACTTTCCATTAATTTTGGAAAATTTCAGTATTTAATACTTTTAATACTTTGTTCCTAATTTGCTCTTCTTCGGTAATCTTATCCCCAAACCCAATTCAACCACTACCTACCAAAATCAAGTACCTACCATCACCATACTATAAAGTTTGTCATCTCCAATAACTGTGACCCTGCCACAATCCCAAGTTCATGTGTGCAATGGTTAGTGTTTTGCATCAACTTGGTTACATTCTAGTGCCCAGTTACTTAATCAAACACGAATCTAGGTGTTTCTACGAAAGTATTTTGTAGATGTAGTTAACATCTATCATCGGTTTACTCTATGTAAAACATATTACCTTGTTAATATGGGTGAACTACAACAAATCAGTTGAAAAGTCTTAGGAGAAATAATGAGGTTTTTCTAAGGAAGAAGAAATTTTGTCTTAAATCTTCAGCATCAGTTTTTGCCTGAGAGAATTTTCATTCTGTGAGCCTGCCCTGAGGATTACAGATTCCAGGCTTGCCAGAGGCAACAATCACATAAGTGAATTTCTTGAAGTAAATATATAGCTCTCTCTCTGTATGTCTGTGTGTATATGTGTATATTTGTGTGTGTATATGTATATCCATATGTATGGATACTCTAGCCATATGTATGTATGTGTGTATAAGTGTGTGTGTGAACACACACACCCCATGAGTCATATGTGTATATGAATATGTGTACATATATGTGTATATATGCCCATATGTACACACACTACCCATATATACACACATACCCATATGTACACACACTATACGTATGGGTATATATATATATATATAAGTATATGTGTGTATATATGTATATACACATATGTGAATATATGTATGTATATATACCCATATATATGTACATACACACTCATACAAACACATATGGGTGTGTATATATGGGTATATACACACACTCATATCAGTGTATATATATATATATGTATGCACACATACACACATACATATGGGTGTGTATATACAGGTGTATATATATATATACACATATACATATATGGACATGTGTTTGTATATATACATACATATATATACATATATATACACACATACATACAAACATATGGCTATAGTATGTGGTGAGTGTATTTTTATATATACATTTTCTTCTCAAATATCAACCACCTCCTGTTTCATTCTTTTTCATGATATGACCTTGCTTCCTACTTCACAGAGAAAATTGAAATAATCAGATAATTCTGAAAACATAGAAGTTGGCACTGCTTCCTGGACTGATGCTTCCAATCTCAAGCTGCCGTGAGTATTGGCTGCTAATTGTGTATCACTTGTACCCTTCGCAGAGACTTCTCTTTGGCCACAGAAATCATCTTTTCTGGAACTGCCTGCGAAGTTACAGTAACTGTCTCATACCACTGGCAAATGGTTGTTAGCCAATGACTCACTGATACAAAAGAATGGATGCAAAGCTGCTTTTCTAACCTTCTGGTAGATTTGGCTTCTGAGAGCAACTGTTAGATAAGTCGCTGGCATGGGAATCCCTTGGGCTTTGCTTCTAGGCAACTTTAAATCAAGCACATAGATCACTACCACCACGTACCAGCATCTGTATTCATATAGTCTGGCTTTCATCTTGTTACTACAGAATAATTAATCATATTCTTATCTGAAGATATTTCCAATAATTTTTGCAGTGAATTCCATTCTATTGCACAGACTTGGGGCACGTTTTCAATTCTCACCTGTTTCTCTTGCATTATCATGTTTATCTCTGTACTTTACTTCCATTAACCGTCTGCAGTTTCTCCCTTTTTTTTTTTTTTATAAAAAGAAACCAGGGGAAAGCGCGAACGCAGTCCCCTACTCCCACCAATTATGCAGTCGAGTTTCCCACATTTGGGGAAATCGCAGGGGTCAGCACATCCGGAGTGTAATGGATAAGCCTCGCCCTGGGAAAACCACCTTCGTGATCATGGTATCTCCCCTGCCAGGTAAGTATCTCCCTTTTTAAAAACTCTTTTTCCTTATTCCATTTCCCCAGCTGCTATTGCTGTTTATTTTCTTCCCTTTTCAGTATCTCTCAAAACTGTTGTCTGCATATGATATCTCCAACATTTCTTTTCCAATCTTCTCTTAAATCCTGTTTAAACATGCTTTTATCTCCAAGCTTCTTCCACAACTGGTCAAGCTCACCAGGGATCTTTAAATTGCTAAACTCTGTGGTCGGCTGTCAATTCTGCATGACCAATATGCAGCATTTGATATAGCTGATGCTTCTCTTTGACACTCATTTTTTATTAAACTCCCAGGTTACCATACTTTTTTGGTTTTCCTCTTACCTCTTTGTTTGCAACATTTTTATCTCTGTTGCATCTTCCTCTTCTTTCTATTAATATTTTGTGTCCCAGAACTCTGTCTTCCTATTTCTTCTATTGGTCTCTATACTTATTCCCTTGGATAACACCATCTGTGTTATTGACCACCAGAGTTATATCTTCTACCCATATATCTCCACTTAAATTCAGACTCATTTATTCTTTATCTCATCTCATTTATCTGTTTCATCTATACTTATTTTACCAGTTATCAAAAGGTAAGATATAGTGCAAGTGAAAACAACCCCAAAAGTAAATTGACTTATTTTCACTCATTCTACACATCCATTGTGGACCAGCTATACCAATGCTTCACAAGATCTGCACTCTACATGGAAGCCAACAGAACGGCCTGTATGTAGACTATTGCAGTTCTTGTGGCAGAGGAAACTGTGCAAAGGGAAATGAGTGCTGCTTGTTCAATCTTCTGCCAACTAGTTTGAAAGCTTCTGCTTGCACTTCACTGGCCAAATTATTTCACAGGGCCAAGAACTAAAATATATACATTTATTAAAATACAGGGAAATAGATAAAACATTTTGTAAGAGATTTTTAACATAGCATTTATATCCTATGACAGAATACAAAAGAACATGATAGATTTTTAACAATATAATTAGAAAGACTAAATTTTGCATGAAAAACTGTTTGGACTCAACAACCCGAATTTTTTACTAGAAATTGATTGTAGAGTTAATTGTAAATAATACTTTAATATATTTGAAAACACTTTATATGATACTTGTAACACTATCTAAAGAAATACAATTGGGAATAAATGGTATAAGATTTTAAGATTTTATTGCATAATATTTAAGAAATAATTTAGTAAATTTATATTTTACCCAATCAATTTAAAAAAGAAATATCGTATATAGCACACATAAATGAGATAATGTAATATGACAACAGAATATATAAAATATAAGAAATTTAGATAATAATAAGGAAAGTATATTAAATTGTGAATGTTTGGCCAAATATACTTAGAGGAATAGTTGTAATTTGTAGTGTTGATTTTTTTTTTTTTTTAAGATGACGTTTCACCATGTTGGCCAGGCTGGTCTTGAACTCCCAACCTCAGGTGATCCACCCTCCTTGGCCTCCAAAGTGCTTGGATTACAGGTCCGAGCCACCACACCAGGCCTATATTATTTTTAAAATGTTCATTGAAAATGCCTACCCCCAACAAAAGACATAGAATAAGGAAACAAAGTAAGTATCCAAAAAAATATTTTAGAATAGGAGTCAGCCCTATGGATATTATAAACAAAGAGTTACGAACAACAACAAAAAATATGTTACAAAATAGATCAAAGAGATACATAACAATCATCAAACAAAATACAGAGAAGTGCTACTCATCTGCTTCTCTACACTTTTGTAATCTGAAGGATAGATCTTGATGTTCTAGGTTATTCTTTATTCTTTTCTTGCTTTTATCAGCAACTTCAATAATTTGAAAACCATGATAACAAGAAAAAGAAATGCCAAGAACTCTAAAATCCATATTCCAGGCCCAATATCTTTTTTTTCCCCAAGTCCTAGAGAAAAGTGATGGAACACAAAATGTAAGAATAATATCTCCACAAGTTGAAGTGTGTTTACCTATAAACAAGAGAAAACCCCCTCATATAACAATTGCTCTGGCTGTGGATGTCTTTGTGATCCAGACACGAGGAAGAGATGCAGGACACAGAACTTCAGAGCCAGGCCACCCGAATACGACTATTTGTAAAAGACTTTTTCAGGAAGTCTCCACCAGTAGCTCTTAAAGAAATATTATGGCCTAGAGTTGAGTTACTTGTTGCAAGAAAATCTAGGACGTTTATTATTTTTAACATTGCTGCAAGGAACAAATTTTGTTTTAACTTTGGTTTTAGGGGTGTGTGTGTGTGTGTGTGTGTGTGTGTGTGTGTGTGTGTGTGTGTTTGGGACAGGGTCTCACTCTGTTGCCCAGGCTGGAGTGCAATGGCACGATCTGCGCTCACTGCAACCTTTGCCTGCAAGGTTCAAACGGTTCCCCTGCCTCAGCCTCAGCTGGTATTACAGGTGTGTGCCACCACATCTGGCTAATTTTTGTATTTTTAGTAGAGACGAGGTTTCACCATGTTGGTCAGGCTTGTCTCGAACTCCTGACCTCAAGTGATGCATCTGCCTCAGCCTCCCGGAGTGCTGAGAGTACAGGCGTGAGTCACCATGTCTGGTCTAGTGTTAGTCTTTTATAAAGAAAAATAGAGAATGAATGTTAAGTGGCAACCAACAGTTTCATTATAATTACTTCAAGAATTCTATGTAATGATTTTTGTAGTACCATGTAAACCATAATTATTATAGGGTAAACCATTAAAATGAAATAATTATTTTGCTGAAAATAACAGGATAAAACATTAACAATTTGTTATACTTACTTAAACTATTTAAAACTAGTCAGACATGTACTAATAAATTGTACACTAACGAAAGTTTTAAAATATTAGCACACTGTTGTAGGAATTATAAAGATAATACAAATTATATTATTAATAATAAAAATAAAATAATTTAAGGATAAAACTATATCATAAAAAGAGCATTCTTCACAGAAATATCTAAAATTGAGTACATTTAGAATTTATTAACTTGTAGGTAAGTGCAAGTGAGATTAAAATCCAAATGCTCTGTTATTGTTGGGGGGAATAAATAAAAAATATTTAAAAACAAAATTGTTCTAAAAGAATCTGGGATAAAATATGAAACAATAGAAAATAAAATGCCAAAAATATACATAACAACTACCAGCTCTTATAATGGATTATAAAATCAGAATAGACAAAGGAAATAGATCAATTTAACTTAATAGAATTGGAGTTAATGGAAAGAAAAAAACTAATATTCATCAAGTAAATATTATATTTGAATTTTTAAAAATATTTTATTTTTAACATGTTCTTCTTCCAAGAGTGAAGGCTATGGGCCTCCAATTAAAAAAGTGTATTTGTGGATTAGATAATTTACAAAGAGGTTTTTTTAACGTCTGTCTTTGAGTTTATTTTTTAACCAAGTGCTGCCTTAATCCATGGGACCTTAAAATTACTGTAATCCCTATTATTGTAATCCTTAAATTGAACAACGGAGGTGGAAACTTCAGAATTTCTACAGCGGGACAAAACTATTACAAGAAGTAATCTAAGAAGGGTTTGCATAGAAATTTATATAAAATTGTTTTCAAAAAAGCAACTGCCTATATTTTTAAAAATGTAAGATAAAGGGGGAAAGAGGGCTAAAATCTTTCCTTCCCAACCCAACTCTAGACACTGTCACTACTAATTGAACTTAATTTACCTCTGATTCTAGGGACAGAACTTCTGAATTCCAAAAGAATTAGGATATTGACAACCCAACAGGACCTTTCTTTTTACCCATATTATGTTTCTCTGCCGCCCTCACCTGGTAACACTGATGCTTCCTCTATAGTTGAGATTTATCCTTGGAGAAGAAATGATCCCATCCCTTTTGAACATTTTTGTAACTGTCTCACATCAGCACATGCTAAGTTTTCAAAAAATATTTTGAAAGGGTAGATTTATTTTGTACAATAGTCCTTTGAAGAAAAATATTTACAGGTAATGAACTTGCCAAAGTGTTACCAGAGCAGAGTTCTCGTATGTGAACAGTAACACTGAAACTATGACCACCATCATAGTGGCAGAAAACGATCTCAACTTACCTGTGTTTTCACTTGTGATATGAAGAAGTGGGGAAATTGGAGAGATATCAGCAATAGTTAGAATGAGGAACTTTCAGAATTCTGTGTTAAAATTGGTGGTTCAGCAATATCTTAGCAATATCTCCTGAAACCACTTACTCCCTTTGAGAAAATGAAACCTCAGAGATTAAAATGTAGAAATATTTATAGCTACATATCTCCTAGATCTTACTGCCTTAAACATCATTGAAATAAAGATTGAGAGACAATACATTATATTGTTTGGATTGTTAGTGAATCCTCATGGTTATGTTTGAGGTTGTGCAGTTTATGCTTTAAAAAATGTCTTTTGATTTATAATATAAAAAAAGCAGCCAACGATTTGTCATCAAGTTCTTTATTATTTTCAATTAAATACTTGACTAAGGGCTGCAAAACTTTTATCCATGCTCAACTCTAATACATTATTTGCATGAGCACTTGAGAATGTATTTACTTCTTCAGTTTTAGCTTTAATAAAATCACATGGTTTCCATCAAAATATTTTGTGTAGGATTAGAAAAATTTTAGTGTTTCTACAAAGTAATTAAGTATACATGTATCTCGTAATTTGTCCCAATCTCCTGAGGGTGACCATCTTCGGGTACTCACAAACAATAGAAAAAAAAAAACAAAAACAAATCATAGTTGTCCTAATGAGGAATCCAAAGTTCCACAAGACCAGGTGCAGTGATCAGTGCTTCTAATCCCTGCTCTTTAGGAGGATGAGATAGGAGCATCACATTAGATTCAATCCAGCCTGAGCAACACAATGAGACCCTGTCTCTAAAATTTTTCAAACAATTTTGCCAGGCCTGGTAGCAGATACCTGCAGTCCCAGCTGCCTGGGAGGCTGAGGAAGGAGGATCCCTCGAGCTCTGGCAGTCGAGGCTAGAGGCTATTGTAAACCATTATTGCACCACTGCATCTAGCCTGGGTGGCAGAAGGAGCTCTGTCTCCAAAAAGCAAAAATAAACAAAATAAAACACAAACGTTCTAAGGTAGGAGAGAATGGTGGAAATGGCAGCAAATTGAGAGAAGTACAGCAAAAATTTACCCAGGTTTTTAATTGTGGGAGAGATGAAAGTCAGGGATATGAAAGTAGCAAAAATATCTGGGGGGAAAGGTGGGCAGAGGAAAATGATCAGGTGATGAAATCCCGCTGATCCCAGAGGAGACGTATAATAAAGCTGCAGTGTCCGGTAAAAGAAACTAGTGAACTAAAGGCTGAGATTGAAAGCAGGAGACAGTATCTGAAATGAACTAGGAAGTTATATCGAGAAGATCCATGCAACTTAGAGAAAAGAGAATGCCACAGCCTAAAAACTGGAGCATTCCAGAAGACTGCAGTAGCTCAGGATAAACCTTCTCATATGGGCTGTTGACCAGGCACTATAAGATAAAAGACAAAGTAAAGATGAGTTTGGAATTTCTATCTCAGGTTGTTGCCACTCCTAATCTCCCTGCTTTTAAAATAGCCTCACCAGAGCTGACCAGGGAGCAATACATGTTTTAACAACTTTTGGAGGTTATAGCATGCTGATATCTACATAGTTCATCTATTGTTTTGTTTTGTTCTCAACTCTCTTCTCCTCTCTTTCCTTTCCTCACTTCTCCTTTTTTCTCCCATACGCTCCTGTCCCCTAGTCTCCTGTCCCATAGTCTCCTTAAAGTGACAGAGTTGAGAGTTGCTGCAGACATCATATGGCCAGAAATGTCTAAAATATTTACTGTGTGGTGCTTACAAAAAATGTACTCTCCCTCAGTCTAGACAAGATGGTTGTCAAGAGTCTTCCTTACATCTTTCTGATGCCTTAACAAAGGCTTTACAATCTCCCCCATGTTATGGACTTTACCTTGAGGTTTTGTTTCTGTGGTAGTATTCTGGATGTTAACTTTATTATTATGTTATTTCCTACTTTGAAGACATTTTTGCCAAATGGAAAGATTGTAATGAAAAACATTTTTATTTTCTAGCCCAGAAAACACTAACTTTTTAAAATTTTGGCTAAATTCTGCTGAAAGTAAAATATTTCAAGTTTTACTCTACATTTCTCTCTCTCTATTCCCACCTATCATATACAGCTGAAATAAACCAGTTGACACTTTTGATATTCTGCATGGAAATATCCCAAGTTAGATTCCCAGAGCTAAGATTGCTTTTTAATTTTCATGTTTTTTTGCAGGGCACAGTTTTGCTAAATAAACTTTCTGCCACATGATCTTTACTCCAGGTTCTTACAAATATTTTCTTAGTGTCTTTCCTTTACTTACTAACAGTCTTCTTAATATCTTTCTAGCTTCTATTCATAGCCTAGTCAAAAATCTAATGTCTAACCTATGAATCCATGGATTTAACTAGATCTGTAGTTGTTTGGTGGTGGGGGGCGGGGGGTATTATTTGTTTTTAATAACCAAATCCTCCTTGTTTTGATCTCAATATTTTTATTTCTTTTGAGAGAATTTCAAGAATCCATGCTTATAAAAAATGTATTCATTTCACCTAGGTTTTAAAATACTGTAATATAATATCATGTATTCCTTTTTGTACTCCTTATTTTTTTATTATACAATACAAAATTGTTTCTTAAAATCTTCATATATTAATTATGTCAATGAAGAATATAATCCTTTAGTTTGATTTATCAAATTTGGTGTATGAGTGAGTCAATTCAAATATTTCAGCTTTTAACTGTTAATTTCCTTTTCTTCTATATTGTGGCTTATTTCATGTTTTGCCTGGTGTACTGCTTTAAATGCTGAATTTACTTACTTTAATTTTTTTCTAAAATGTAACTGCTTAAATTATATTATACTGCCTAATTTGGCATTATGAAACAGGAGTTTTAAGTCATGCTAAACAACTTTTTAAGAAAATTATTGCTTTGTTTTATAGAAAAATTAATAGGTTTATGTCAACATGTATCTCCTTGTACATTATTAATTTTGAAGCATTTTTGAAATCTGTATTTCATTATTTGATTGATGTTGCTTAAGACAGATTCACTAGGCATGGTTTGGATAGTGCTTTGATTTTACTTACTGTCATTTTATCATTGATTGCCTTAGCCTTAAGCAATGCTATTTATTCCTGTTGAAATTAATATGGTTTCCAGTGGTTATAATTTTCTGTCATTTAACTTGGTTTCTGAAATTTCAAAAATGAAAATTGTGCCTATTAGAATCTTAAAAATCAACAATTTCATTGTTCATTATGAAAGAACACATAGTTAACTTCTACATTTGCAAACAAATTAAGCATAATTTAAAAAGGAATTTCAATTAACTGATTATTTGTTATTTTAACTACAAATTTAAAACTACATTGCAATGCAATTTAAAATGATATTCTCATTTTACCCTGACCATGAGAACTCATATCTCTTATTTTCTGTGTTTTGAAAGATACGAACTTTCTGCATGCATCAGAGTTGTTGGTATGGTTTATATTTATGTGTACACATTATGATTTCCCACTAATATTACAATGTTCAATAACACACACGTTCTTCGAGCATAAACATTGTGTTGGTCTGTCCACTTGATCAAGCAGAATTCTACTGACCCGTCCATTGTGTGATAAATTTCCTTGAGAGCACAAAACTTCATCAATGTTTTCCAGAATTGATGTTTTCTACTCTAACCTTTTGTCCGAATTCTATTCCCATTAATGTGCAATGCCTGCTTCCTATGTGATTATCACTATTCTCAAACTTATGAGTATAACATAGAATGGAGAAAAATACACAACAAATGGATAAAATCCCTGTGTGTTATAGTAAAAAGAACCAGCCAGCAACTGCATAAATCTCTAATATTTAGCCAGCGGCAAACCTATGAAGAAAATTGAAGCAGGAAGAGGGATCTTCTTCTTGTAATGGTAGAAAACACATTTCTAACCAACCTTCCAACTGAGGTTAACAAGTAAAGAAGAGGAAATACTTCTAAAAAATCTATGTGAAACACCAAGGAAGTAAGGATTGTGAAAAATTCCAGAGAGACTAGAAGTCAAGTAATCTCAAAATTCATTATGACTTTTCTCATCAAGGCACTTAATGATTTAAAATCAAAGACTAGAAAATAGCTTTTGACTAACTCATGATGATGGAAAACAAAAAATGGTGTTCACAATACATTAAAGTCGACTGACCCTACTGAAGACCTCAACAGACAACTATTCAAAGAAAATAAACAGATGGTAAATAAGCATATGAAAGGATGCTCCACATCATATGTCATTAGGCAAATGCAAATTAAAACAACTGCGGGACACCACTACACATCTATTAGAATGGCCAAAATCCAGAACACTGACAGTACCAAATGCTATTGAGAAAGTGGCACAATAAGCACTCTCATTCATTGACAGTAGGAATGCAAATTGACACAACCACTTCAGAAGACACTTTGGAGGTTTCTGACAAATTTTGTCTTACCATATGATCCAGCAATCAAGTTCCTTAGTATTTAAACAAAAATATTAAAAATTTATGTCTACAAAAACCTTGGATATGGATATTTATAGCAGCTTTATTCATAATGACCAAAACTTGGGTATAACCAAGATGCCCTTCAACAGGTAAATGTCTAAATAAACTATGATATATCCATACAATGGAGTGTTATTTGGATTAAAATGAAATTAGCTATTTGACCATAGAAAGATATGGGGTAACCTTATGCATATTTCTAAGTGAAAGAAGCCAGTCTAAAAGGGCTCCATACTGTCGGTTTCCAATTATATGACTTTCTGGAAAAGGCAAATACTAAGGAGAGAGTAAGAAAATAAGTAGTCTTCAGAGTTTGAGATACAGAAAAGAAGGATGAATACACAGAGCACAGAGGATTTTTAAGGCAGTCAAAATACCTTGTAGGATAGCATCATGGGGGATACATGCCATTCATTATACCTTTGCCCAATCCCATAGAATGTGCAATGTCAGTATTGAGCCCTAATGTGAACTAGGGACTTTAAGTAATTATGATGTGTGTATTAGTCCATTCTCACAAGGCTATAAAGAACTACCTGAGACTAAATTTTCTAGTAATTAAATGACATTGTTAGAAATTTCAGAAAATAATTCAAAAGTATTAAAAACGGCTAATGGAATATTTAGAAATAAAGCAACACCAACTGACTATAAAATCTAGTCAGATGATAGAGAATTAGTTCATTAGAAAGTATGTTAGTAGAAAATATATTCACTGAAGTAAAGAAAGACAAAATGAGAGAAACATATAAGAGAGTATAAGATAAATTTGGATAAAGGTGAAAAGTATTAACATGTATGCAATCAGAGTCCAGAAGGAGAAGAGAATGAGAATGGGTTAAAGGCACATATAAAAAAAAATAGGTGAGAGTTTTTCTGAATTTTCTTGAACAACTAGAAATAAATGCAAAAATCCTAAGCACATTACAGCAAAAATGGGCTGAAAACCAAAGGCAAAAAAATTCATGCAAGTAGTCAAGGAATAAAGACATATTATCTTCTAAGGGCCAAACTAAGAGAAACAGCCAATTTATTAACAAAAACAAGGAATGATGTTATATAGTATTTGAAAACAAATTACTGCCAAATTAAATTCTGATTCATAGGAATGTTTATTTTGAGGATGGGTAGAACATAATCTGAGATTTCAATATCAGAATTGTAAGAAGAAATGAAGAATGAGGAGATGATACACATATGTATAAAATTAAATATATACCACTTGCATAAAACAAAGCAATAACATTTATGACATGTTAAACATACAAAATTGAAATATATGATAGTAACTGTACAAAATGCAAAAAAGTTAAATGGAACTATATAGTGCCCTAGGATCTGTCATTACCTGAGAAGTTACTGAAATACACTAAATAAAATATGAATAAAATGAATAGTTAAAAAATAAAATAGGAAAATGAAAATACTTAATAAATTCTAAATATATTAATAAAAAACAATGAATCCAAAAGAAGAAGAAGAAACAAAAAGAACAAAGAGTAAGTATTAAATCAAAGCCAAAGGTAAAGTTCAACCTAAGCACTAATTTACCAGTAAATGACAGAATAAAGAAATAGTTAAAAGACACAGTATGTAATAACAGGTAATGTTAAATTATATACTACTTACAATATTCACACAAAAATATAGGAATATGTAAAGGTTGACAATAAAGAATGAAAAAAAAGATTCCATGCAAACAGTAACAAGAAGAAAGGGTGAGTTATACTAAATATCAGACAAAAGGCAAATAGCATTATTTTAAATTGAGACATTGGAAATAATAAAAATGTCAATTTGCCAGGAAAATATGATTTTCTATACACCTAATAACAGTTTAATGTATTCACAGAACACTATTGACTAAAAAAATTAACAATTCTGAAATCAGTAAGATATTTTAAACTCTCAGTAAAAAAGACAGCAGCAGAAAAATTTGGAAATTAGCAGATATACTTTTAAAGTCTGTGGTCAAAAAAAAAAAAACCTCACATTGGAAATGATATAACATTTTTTATAAGTGGATAATAAAATGCTACGTATCAAAATTGGAAAAAATGGCACTGAAACAGACCTTAAGCATAAATGTAGACCTGAAATGTACATTTTATAGATAAACAAAGGCTGAAATCAAAGTTCTAAACAACAGTTTTAATGAGTTAGCAAAGCATCTGCAAATTATTCTCGTAAGGAGACGGGAGAAAATAATAAGCATAACAATTACTGAAATAGAAAACAAATTAATCATAGAAAAAGCTAACAAATACAAAAGTTGATATTTTGAAAAGATCAATGCAATTCTAAACCAGTAGAATGAATGCTTCTAAGAATATGAGAAACACACAAAAATGGGTATCAAGGACATAATTACATCATAAAAGCGTGCCAATATTCTTCAAATACTCTATGCTGGTCATATTAGCATCTATGATCTGAATTAGCATTACATGTTGATTATAGTGGAAGTTAAAACAGAGGTTCAAATTATTTGACGCTTATTCCATTAAGCTGTAGGAATTTTGGTCCTTTCTCCTTGAATTTCACTGAGCTTGTGAAGACTCTGACCTACAGAATAGGGTAGAAGTGATGCCATGTTACTTCTAAGAGCAATTCATAAAGAGCCCAGCAGCTTCCTTCTGTTTACTGGGAATTGTTACACCAGGATTTTGAAGTCACCATGTAAGCAGTTTGACTAGACACCAAACCCCCATGTAACCGCCACGCACAGTTGCTCTGGCCACAAGCCAGCTGTGCTCACCTTCAAGTCACCCTAGGCCAGGTGTTGGTGAAAAAGCCTCCACATGACTTCAGCTCTGAGCTCAGGGAGTCACCCGCAGCTATTCTAGTCTTCTCAGCGGAGGCCTAGATGTTCTAGAGCAGAGAAAAGCTATATTTCCTGTGTCTCTGTGTGGATTTAGGAGCTTAACAAAATGGTTGTTGTTTTATCCCTCTAAGTTTTGAGGTGTCTTGTGATGAAGCAATAGATAACTGAAACACCTAGATTTGGAGCATAGCCACTTAAATCATCTCCTGCATCCATTCTGCCATTGCATCATTTATAAAATGGAAATCCGAGTTAAATTTTAAAATGGGAAGTCTGATCGTATTTCACCCTTTTAAAATCTTTCATTGGACTTTCAATGCTCTGAGCAAAACAGAGACAAATCTTCCTTCTGGCTTACTGAACTTTCTCAATTTCTACACTTGCCTAGCCTGTATAGTCAGATCAGGTGAGGCTACTCTGCTATATACTCTTACAAAATACATATTTTTAAACATTGTTCTTACTAATTATAATTTTCCATGCATTTGTAAGGGAATGTGACTAACGCTGTTCTCTTATTAAGCTCTATCATTGAGGGCAAGGATTTTTCAGGTTCTGGTCACGATTTTATCCCAGGCACCCAGCCCACTGCCTAGCCTAAAGCAGGTGGTCAATAAATACTTCCTATTGCAGATGTTTTTGAAAAACAGTAACCCAGAGAAAATCTGAAGTGGCATTTTAAAAGGACCTGTTTGAGCTCAAGAAAGAAAGGCTTAAGATGCTAAAAGAGGAGAGAAAAAAGGTAATAGAGAAAAACTTTTAAAAGTGCTGTTTTAAGTAAATACTTGGCTGCATGGCCCCAGGACTACGTTCTTCTTTGAGATAAGAGACTCTATATTAGCATCCAGAAGGAATTGATGTGAGAAGATTGAGGTAGGACAGATAAATTGATCATTGAGCAAATATAATTCCAGGACTCCTAAATGAAAAGTAGAGGAAAACACAATTTGCAGAAAATTGTGCCGGAGAGGTTTTAAGACAAAATTCATAATTTTTAGAGAAGGGAGATTTTGACAGGCACTTCAAACTAACGAGAATCCCAAATAAGAACAATTTTGATACTGTCATTTATATGCCCATCACAATTATAACCATATAAAAAGATGCATGTCTATAGCATAATAAAATACTTAAACTTGCCAAATGGAATGAGCCAGGAGTGTCAATCAAAACACTCACTATAATATGTAATTTTTTTCTTGTATTAATGCTGCTTGGTTTTGAAAAAACAAAAACAAAAACGGGGATCTATGTGACAGAACATATTTTTAAAATTAAGCTTAGTTCATTTTTGGTGAAGTATTCATTCTAATAAGGATATAGAAAAACTGGAGTTTTGAACATAGGTCACTTTGCGGTTAAGATATATCACTTGATGCCACTGAGAACAATAATATAGGAATTTTAAAGATTCGTAGAAGTGACAATATAGTTAAAATAATTTGACATGACTAACTCAAGACAGACGTGTCCATAAAACATTATATTTATCGTATCAATTGGATATTTCTTTGATGATGTAATCTATTTTGAAACAGTAATGAATTAAAAGTTAAAGAAAATATGAAAACAAGGTGAAGCATGTCACAAACGTCTTTGTGATCATTTTCTGCCTACAATTATAGCACTTAAGTTACTGGTTTGTCAAGTAATTAAAAGTATGAAACTACCATGCCAGCTGATTTATTTTACTACCATGCCAGCTGATTTATTTCTACTTTTTTGGACAAAAAGGAAAGACTCTTCTGTGGAATGACCTGTGGTTGTGGGAATAGAAGGGAAATCCTACCTAGACAGTGAGTAAAGCAAAAAGAAAATGAAAATGGTTGCCAGGAATATAGGAAAATAAAGTAAATTAAATGATTGGGGTCCTAAATTTGAAAGGCATGGTGTTGGAATGCTTTTATTTGTGGAAGAAAATAAGTATAATTTTTCCTATGACTTCATCCTCGTACTGAGGGACTCTTCCTGGGTCCATGAGGGGCATGGTTTCACGGGTAGGAGCCAGCTTCATGCCTCCATCTGGGAAGTAAGGTTTTTTGGGTTTCTTGTGAAGGGGCTAGGTAGAGAAATCCAGGTGGGCTCCTTTGTCCAAAAAGCCCTCCTAAACCTCTGGGAGGAGGAGCTCTGTAACACAAAGTTGTGGACCAAGTAGCCAATCCAGTATCAGAGTCAATGATAAATTGCTCCAGAGGAAGTTTGAAAGAACTCCCCTCATTGGACAAGAATATGAATGGGGAGGGAATATCTCAAGGGTTAAAACTCCTGCTGCTCCCATTCCCATCAAACTACCAATGACCTTCTTCACAGACCTGGAAAAAACCACTTCAAACTTCATATGGAACCAAAGAGAGCCTGCATAGCCAAGTCAATTCTAAGCAAAAAGAACAAAGCTGGAGGCATCACGCTACCTGACTTCAAACTATACTACAAGGCTACAGTAATCAAAACAGCATGGCACTGGTACCAAAACAGATATAGACCAATGGAATAGAACAGAGGCATCGGAGGCAATGCCACACATCTACAACCATCTGATCTTTGACAAACCTGACAAAAACAAGCAATGGGGAAAGGATACCCTGTTTAATAAATGGTGTTGGGAAAACTGGCTAGCCATGTGCAGAAAACAGAAACTGGACCCTTCCTGACACCTTACACTAAAATTAACTCCAGATGGATTAAAGACTTAAACATAAGATCTAATACCATAAAAACCCTAGAAGAAAATCTAAGCAAAACCATTCAGGACATAGGCATAGGCAAGGACTTCATTACTAAAACACCAAAAGCATTGGCAACAAAAGCCAACATAGACAAATGGGACTTAATTAAACTCCGGAGCTTCTGCATAGCAAAAGAAACAATCATTAGAGTGAACTGGCAACCAACAGAATGGGAAAAAAGTTTTGCAATCTACCAATCTGACAAAGGGCTAATATCCAGAATCTATAAAGAACTAAAACAGATTTACAAGAACAAAACAAAGAAACCCATCCAAAAGTGGGCAAAGAATATGAACAGACACTTTTCAAAAGAAGACATATATGAGGCCAACAAACATATGAAAAAATGCTCATTATCACTGGTCATTAGAGAAATGCAAATCAAAAC